>JAUBNZ010000260.1:0-19977 GCA_032355485.1 Bonnemaisonia californica
TATTTCCCGTCCTGGAGTCAGCATTTGTGACGACCGTGCTTGCGCACCATCGCCGCCAGTACTAATTGTCGGAGGATACAGCTCACCCGTTATGCATCCTCCCGGGCACTTTCCGAGAGGGTCGCCGGTGGCGAGGGTGCCAGGGTGGTACGGAGGCCGGTGTCGAACGGTCAGTGCTGCGGAATGAGCGGAGGATGTCGAGGGCACCGTGTTCTGATCCGGATACACGTCTTCGGTGCGTTCGGAAGGGCGATCATCGATCGAATACACCTGGACGTTACGCGTAAGGTTCAACTCGCCGGCCAAGAACCGGGAATTCGAATGTAAACCCCGCACTTGGGAGCTCTGCTCTTCTGTTAGCATAGGGCATTGCACAATGACGTGCCTGATTACGCGGAAAATAAGGAACCGGATAGTGGCCGTGCGGGAGGTGTCTGGTGGATCGTTGCCACCCTGCAAGGGGGGATAGGAGGCACGGGGGATGAGGTTGGCTCCCGACCGGGTAGGGTAGTCCCGGTAGGACTGTCCCCTGCGCGGCGACCGTTCGCAGGAGTGGGGGGTGCGAACGAAATAGGTCGATCGCGAGTCCGGCGTGGTAGCATACGAGCCGCTCGGCGTCGGGAAGCCAGACGGTGCTTGGGGTCTGCTGGCTCGGACCGGGGGAGTGTACGGCGGTGGGGGCCGTTCGTGGCGAGGTGGGGCGGACGGAATCGGGAATTGTCCCTCGCTGGGGCCGGTTTGAACCGTAAGTACCTGTAATCCGTCGGTCTGTGGCTCCATGACAAGTGCCGATCGCTTGACCATTTGTTTCACGCTGGGGATGGGGTGGCTCGCGCGATGGGTATCCCCATAACTTTGATCCATCGCGACCATTCCCTGAACGTGAGTTTAGGGTTGCGGGACAGCGCGTCCCGCACGAGGTGTTCCGCGTAGTCCTTAAGACCGTCGACAAAGATCGACACCAAGGCGCGGTCAGCAAATGCGTCTCCGCATCGGATTGCCTTTCGCCGAAGGCGGAGGGCAAATTTTTCCTCGTTGTCCTTCAACTCCAGGATCATCTGGGAGACCTCGCAGTATGCCCTGGCAACGTCGCCCTCGCGGGCGGGCGTTAGGAGGAGCCACTGAACGGCCTCTGGGTATGAGGTGACGGAGTCGGTGCCCGGGCGGGAGCCCCGGAACTCTTGGCCGACGTAGGTCAGGAATGTCTCCTGGGATTCCCCGTAAAGGAAGTAGCAGAGGAGGGGCAGGGCTGAGCCTTCCGAAACTCCCCTTTCGTCGCAGGCGCGTTCGAAGTTCTTCAGGAACGCTAGGATCGCGATCCCGTCTCTGCCTATGAAGGCTTCGGTCTGCACGGAATGACGGACGTGTTTGGTCATTTCGGCCAACTCGCTCGCAGCGTGTGCGTCGAACGTAGCGTTGATATCTTGGAGACGGTAGGTGCGGTAGGACAGCGCTTTAGTGAAGAGCTCCTTAAGGGGAGTGATCTAGTCGATACCCGGCTAGTCCGGAGAATGGGTGACGCCCCTGAACGTTTTTCCTGTCTGGCCCCCGCGGTTTTCATGGTGTTCCATCATTTTCAGGACCTGGGCTGAGTCGATCGGACCCGTGGGGCGGGTCACCCCGCCCCACGGTGGGTTCCGGGAGCACAGTTGAGGCTCCGCGAGACGGGCGGGGGTCATTAGTAGCCGAGACTCCCGTGGTGGACTCCTCGACGGCGCGGGCCACCGCCGGAGGGAGGCTTGTACAGACGGAGAGACAGACCAGGTCCGCGATCTGATTCGGAAGGCTGGATGGCGCTCCCGAGACGGCAGCGTCGGCGATCAGTTGGCCCTGCTCGAAAATTCCAGGTACCTCCGCCCGGATCAACTGACGCATATGGTCTGCCGAAACCAGTCCGGGCGACCCGTGAGAGAGTGGGCGGCATATGTCGGTTGCGAAACGGGCGGTTGGCGTGAGAGCGGTGGGGGTTGCCCAAGGACGTATAGTGGGGGTGCCAGCGTCGATCGCTTTGGTGGAGCAGAGCCCGGGTAAGCCATTGGCGGTGCTAGGCCCGCAAAGGGCAACTGCAGCTGGGCCAGGTCCGAGACTTAACCTCCGAATAACGTGTTTTCTGTGCCTGACGGCGGGACGACTCGGGGATCGGCCAGGCGGGGGAGCGGGATCGGTGTCCGCAGGGAGCTGCTGTGCACTCGTAGGGGTCCGGTTGGAGTGGGGGACCGTAAGGGGGCGGCGGAGGCGTCAATGGGAGCTGGGGTTTGTGTTGGTAGGCGTCCCCCCGAAGGATGCCTTGGACAAAAGGGCGGCGGAGGCAACTACAATGAGCGACGGTGCCGGGTTGGTGGATGTGGAAGCCCACGGGGTCGTGACTATGATCTGCGTGCCCCGGCGGCCCACGGATTTGTGAATCCGCTGGCGAGGTGTCGGGACTGAATGGGTTGAGCCAGGGGGTGGTGAGCACGGCGGGCCGCTCGTGCGCCATCTGGGAGCGCGTCTGGATCGTTAATTCCGGCTCCCAGCGAGGGGTAACGGGAGGTCCGCCATTGTCGGGCCCCAACCTGCTTCGCCGTCTGACAGAGGGGAAAGTGGGTAAGGGGCAGAGAAGGGGTTGAAAGGAGGAATTTGAGAAGGTTTTCCGGGTTTGAACCCTAGCTTCGGGGACTCTTGTCGACTAGTTTTGGCACCCGGCTTGGGGTGGCGGTGATTGGTTCTGGGAACCACCCAGGTAGCGGAAGTAAAGGCTGATGGCTTTCGCTTGTTTCGCGCAGGTGAAATTTCCTTCGTCGCGCGAGCGATCTTCGCTAACAACTCCAAGTTCCAAGCGTCAAGCTTCTAGGTCGGGAGACCAACTGTAGGACCAAAGATCCTGTCCTAGACCAACCAAGAACCGCGGTGAGGCGTCGCTATAGAACTGTCCTGTGGAGGGGCCGGTAGCGTGGTAGAGGTGAGAGGAACAGAGGGGAGCAGGGAGAGAGGGATGTTCACGAGAGTGACTGTGGAGGCTCGGCAAAGAGACTCACGCGCGCGGAAGTGGGGTGTAAGGTCCAAGAGCCGCGGGTCCACCGATCCAGGCGAAGGATGGGTGTTCCTGGTAGAATCGGTGACGATTACGGGGAATGCGTCGGGAGAAAACAACGCCGCGCGGGGTTAGCTGAGTTTTCACGGAGACGGACGTGGGAGCGCGAATGGGGGTGCAAACCCAGTAGTCGAATCCTCGAGGTGACCGCGGAGGCAAGCTAGGCGTGGAGCAAATACTAAGCTTGAAGGGTGGTTCCTTGGTACCTTTAGTGATCGGCCAGCAGGTGAAGCCCGCCGGCTATTAAGTAGGGAGAGGCCCTGAATGTAACGCCGCCTAGTGCATGCCATTACTGTCAGGAGCCGGGCTGGGCACCGGTGCCCTGAGAGATGCACTGATGCAAAACCGAAGGGTGTCGGTGGAGTACTGTAAGCTATCTTACAGTCGCGTGCGCGCTCGCTCGTTGCCCACATCTACCACGTGGCCGTGTGTTGTCCACTGTGTTATCACGCGCCCATCGCTCATGCTTGAGTTTGACCTCTTGGACACGTGTTCGACTCCTCTAGTTTTCGGTAGTGGTTTTTATCCCGCACTTCCATCATCTTTCCGAAGATTTCTGCTTGTTCGAGGGAGAAAAAATGGGCCGTGCCGGGAGATTGACACCGGAGGAACAGGAGATGATCAGAGCACTGGATGGGGAGCATTTGTCTTTGCAAATGATCTCAAAGAAGATGAAACGCAGTTGGAATGCCATTGAAAACTTTCTGCGTGATCCAGAGAAATACGGCAATGCAGTGTCACCTGGGAGTCCAATAAAATTTTCCCCTCAGGCAGAGCCCCGCCTTGTACTGGAGGCAGGCAATAGCCAATGTTCCGCAAGGGAGCTCCTGGATAGCCTCAATCTCCGTGTTATTGTCAACTCAGTCAAGTCATACTTGAGATTTAATGCGAAATTGAAGTTTAAGAAGATGCAAAACGAACCTCCCCTCATTCCATCTCACAAATAGAGGAGTATTGAAAGGGCTCGTTTTCATGTCAGCTGGGATCTCGGACAATGGTCAAGGGGACTGTTTTCGGACGAGTAGAGGTTCATTTTGGACGGCCCAGATGGCTTGCACAGCTATTGGCATGACCTTTGAATGGAGGAGAAGGTTTTGTCTGGCCGGCAAAATGTAGGTGGAGGAGTAATGTTTTGGGTTGCATTTTCCCATTTCGGTAAGACCAATTTGGTAGAGATAAAGGGGATGCAAACAACGAAGACCTATCTAGCTTTAATGGAGGAGCATATGCTGCAATTTTCAGATTTTAAAATGCCGGTTAATTGGATCTGCCAACAAGACAATGCACCCATTCATGTAAGCTGGGATGCAAGGGAATGGTTTTCTGATAATGGAGTTCGCTTGATGAAGTGGCCAGCGCGCTCACCTGACTTAAACCCGATAGAGAACCTTTTGGGGAATACTTGCGCGCCGGGTTTGCGGGGGCGGGCGCCGGTTTTCAGGCTCTACGTTGCTCGTCTGGTGCTCCGGCCCTCAAAAGTGAGGTGGTCTCCAACCTTGTTGGTTTTTCCTGAGTTCAGGGAGATCCCTCCAAGCCCTCTGAATCCGTCGGGTCAGACGGTCCATCCTCTAGGCCACCACAGGTCTCCGGCTGCTCCTTACTGGAGAGACAGTGCCAGCGCCCCCGTCGCGTTCGCTCCCACCCTAGGGACGCTCCGGCTTGGGTTAGCCACGCAGCTCTATATCCCGTGACCACCCCTTATCCCCCCAAACCCCATCACTAGGGTCTCTCTCTGCGTGAGATTCCTACAATCAAACTAGGGTTTACCCTCCTCATTGTTGGAGAGGAGTCCGCGGACATTCGACCACTCTAGGTCTACTGGATTTATTCGCCATTTAGAAGATCATTTGCTGTTGCTACTTAGCTCATCGCGTAAGTTGCGAGGTCTCGCCGAACGCAGGGCGTGGGATCTCTGGTCTCCTGAACACCGAGTGTTCCTCTGTCTCACAAGCTAGACACGACTCCATCTGGAGGAGTCGCTCTCTCACTCCGACCGTGTGCCGGAAGACTAGGGAAGAGTGTAGCATCCCGTGGCCTCCAGAGCGGGCTGAGTACTACAGTACATGCCTTTTCTAGCAATTGAATTGCGCGGCGGGAGACTTGTTTGTGATGGGCTTCATGAATGTTGTCCGCGAGTAGTGATTTTGGAAGACCCATGATAGACGGAGTATAACCCCTTGCCATCTCAAAGCTACTAAGTGATTTGCTTCCGTACAAGATTTTACTCAAGTATGTTGCACCGGAAAGGACATCTGCCTTATTGGAAGTAAAGCAACGGTTCTCAGAAAAGAAAGCTGCATTCTTCAAAAAACGTTGTGCCGACGTTCGGAAGACATAATTCTTGCGCTCAGCAACACCAAGATTGTTGTGCCGGCGGGCTGGCCGAGCTTGGAATTCGATGCCAAAATACCGAAGGGCGTCGGTTAATTTGCGGTCGAGAAACCCGATGTCACCGGACAGTACGAGTGGGACGCCAGGGACGTCAATCCATTTTAGCTGCAACTCCCGTGCAAAAGGCGCCATCTCCCTGGACTGAATAATGGAAGTTACGGAGAAAGCGTATGAAAGTCGACAATGTGGAAGATTGGACCATTGTTCATCTTGTTAAGGAAGAAAAACTCGACTCTAGTATGGTGATTGAAATTAATTAGCACCTTGCCGAAGGAAATCTTCCAAGACGGAAGCGGCCGACCAGTCTTCTTGCATTTTGAACACCTCTTCAGGGATTCCTTGAGAGCTTTTCGAAGTACAGGAGTCATGCCATCTCCTATTGCGCACAAAAGGACTATGTCGTCCATCGATAAGTGCGAATAACCATGGAGTTTATTCGCAAACCGCTTAGCAATTTTGTTGTACCGAAAGCGATTCCTCATTTCAGTGGCCTTGGAAGTAGAGGCAAACGATTACTGGGCGGAGAAGAATTACTTGAACGACGATGTTTTGGAAGGAACGAAGAAGAGGTATGTGTGCGGACGTCCTCAGGGTCAGAGGATGAAGTCTGCTCACAATACGATTGGAGGTGAGCTGTTGTTTGGAAAGACCCCTCACACCTGGTGGAATGACAAAACGATTTTCTGGTTCCATGAGATAAGCTTTGCGGGCTATCCTATTGCTAAGCAACAGAAGTCCGTTTCCTCGAGCCATGTAAAAGGGAATCTTGAAACTGATACCTGTGATATTGGTGACGGGAAGGTCCCTCATTCTAACTGCGACCTTGGCCTCACTACAGTTCTCGCCATATCCATGGAAGAAAGGCTGGAAATCAATCGGACGAAGATGAAAATTCATACCAAGATCATGAAGAAGAGTGGCGATGGATGCAGTGCCTCCAATACACCGGGGAAACCAGAATCGATGATTGGTTTGAGATGAAGTTGACAATAGTCAACTTCTGAGTCGGCTCCTGGTGAAGAAACCAATCTATACTGACGATATATACTTAGAAGCCACTCCCGGAGCCCGGACGGAAAACCTTTGGATTCGGAGCTTTGTCTTGCTCCTGCGGTTTGTCGACAGCTTCAGCGAGTTTGCGTCTTTTGCTTTGAGTATACATTCTGGGATGTTTGCACTCATCGCTACCTTGGTAATGGCCAGGTTCACCGTAATGATAACACACAGGCTGACGAAAATCTTTCGGTGTACTGGATAAGCCAGGCGAGGAACATTGCTACAATGAATGGGCTTTTTGTAATTTGAAGGACCTACAGTATTGTCACCCTCGTCCATGCTGGGCCCATAGTTGGATGAATGACCAGAGGCCACCAACGTGGAATGAGAATCCATCATTGCCTTAACCTTCTTGTCCACAAAAGACTGTACATTTTTCATGGACACCATTCCCAGGTGCGTACTGGACGTGATCGTGAGATGAGAAGAACAAGAACAGCCTCATCAAGATTCAGCAGTACATCTTGTTTTCCAGGAGAAATTATTCGACGAGAGAGTTCTGACTTGCGGCTGAAGTTTTCTCCTTCATGAGAATTTTTAGAGCTTGATCCAACTTGGCCTTTGTCTCCTGAGCGAAAGAAAGAAATTGAGTGAAGAAAGAAAGATGCTGCTAAGGGTCCTCTGTCGCGTTGTAAAACTTTCCCGAAACCTTGAAGTCATTTATGACTGTGGCAAGCTCATCGAAATATTTCTTGTACACTGTCCTCGTCTCTTCTTGCCTATCCTTCTCTTCCTTGACCCGTGCCTCCGCATGCGCAATGAGTTGCAGTTTGGCATTGGTTAAAGTGCCTTCTTCAACTTTGGCATAGTTGAGCAACGTGTTTGCAAGCACTTCATCAACCTGCGACGAAGATGATGCGTTGGATTGGAGAAGGTGCTTCGAGGCAAGTCCACGGAACCGAGACACGAATTTGGACAGCTTCTCGTTTCTCTCGCGAGAGCATTCCACAACTTTCTGGTAGGAAGAGATGAGACGGATGACCATAGCGATCGAAGGGTTCACCGCAACCACCTTGACATTAGAAAGAGCAGCCCCGACGGGATCCTCCGTCTGGAGATAATTGAGTTGACCTTTCTACTGAGCTTCGTCGACGATAGCCTTCTGGGCATCCGGAAATCCGTGGTCATACAGGGTACGACCTAGCAGCTTGAACATCGTACGGATAGTTCGGTTGTTGCCTTTGTCGTGGGCAGCTTTGAGAGCGTCGACCCACTGACCAGCTTTCTTGCCCCGGGACTTGAAGTCACCATCGGGGGGACAGACGGGAGGATGGAAAAACCCGGATGGTTTGGGATGTTTAGACGTTGGGCCCGTAACTGTTGTGAGGCGGTAACGATAGTGAGGTTAGAGAGAGATAGGGTAGATCGCGAAGTAAAAGAAGGTTGGCAAGGTAAAAGGGTAACGAAGGTCCCCCTGAGTGCTCGATGGATCTTCAGCTGGCTCGGGATTTTATAGTGTTGGCGCACTCTGGGGACTCTGAAGTACCGTCGCTGGTGCGCCGTTGGAAGCAGAAATTAATTGGAATTTTGGGGCTAAAATCTGGCCACGTGTGCCTTACACACCACATACATAGAGACAACCCGTACTTTTCTCATCCCTGAAGGGCACTACAAACCCCGGACCCATAACGAGCAACCCACACACATATTCTCGAAGGCAACCACGGTCCCCACGGATAACATCAAAGGGTGCACAGCGCAGCACCCCCACCCGTTCTACTAATCGGAGGAAGGCTCGTTTCGAACGAGAACAAACACATTCCCCTCATCCCTTCCCAGCGGTGGTGCTCTCGCTATCCGAATATCTTCATCTAGAAATGTAGTGTCAATATACCCTACAGGACTGAGCATGTCAAGCTGAAAAGGAGGCAGCCGTTTCACATCAATGCCAGCCAATGTCTTGGGCTTGAAAGCGCTCTGTGTAAAAGTAATATCAACCCTTGACTTCGAAGAACGTACGCCCTTCGCACTAACCTCAATCGCCGCCATGGTCTGACCAAAGAATTGGTTCGTAACCGGCGCGAAAGGTGGCTCAAGCTCCACCACATTAATAACATCATAGTCGTAATCCTGCCCATCCTCTGCCATATACACGTTCTGGTATATCTGCCCGACGAGCGCAACGGGCGCTAGCAAAGCCAGCGACACAACATCCAACGCATTGGTAAACAAGAGACGCCACCCTCCCGAAAGCTCTGGAGCATCACAAGGCGATGCCGTAGTGTTCCGCCGCTCCAGTTGCTCGATGAGCGCAATAACATTGCGACGCTGACGCGGACTGGCGGCTAGCCCGCGATTAGTCGAGCTGGCAGCGGCGTAGAGGTCGCACTTGAGATCCCGGAGCGGTATCTCACGGACAGCGGCATCGACGGAAACGGCGTCCACATCGACGACCTCTGGATCCAGCGACGAGTCTCTGGAAGGTGTAGTGCTGCTTGTGTTTGGAATTTCGCCTGGGTACGGGGAATCAGTGCCGTTTTCGGACATGCGGAGCAAAGTGCGTGGCTGGGTGAGCGACGGGCGCTTCAGATACGGACGACGGCAGCTTTTGCATAGCGGTGGTACATTGCGTGGCAGCGGCGTGCATGTGACAAATGTAATGTTTGGGAGCGAAGTTTCCATTGAGCGCTGGCCAGAGTAGTGGTACGCTGTTGGCTTGGTTGAGACTGGCTATTCCTTCCAGATATTAGTGCAAGAATCCGGTTTTGACTTCTGAAGTGCGGTCTTGATTCAAGACTCTCGAAGTGTAGTTATCTGCAGTTGGGTATGTGCCTTGTAAAGTTCTGAGTCTTGCAGACTTGAAAGGGAGTGAGTCAGCTCACACAACTATTAGCTAAATAGTAATAATAAATAAAACATATAGTTAATACAGTACCTTACCCTACTTGGTCTTGGTTCGGTTTCTCTGTACAGGGCTTGATAAAATTTATTTATTTTCAGGGGGAAAAGTTGAAATGCAGTCCTCTCTGATTAATCAAAAGCTTTAGGATCTGATGCGACGCCACACATAATGTTAAGGCCCCTAGAGTAGTTATGGATGGTTGTGAATGATGAAAGTCAAGATCATCGAGGGTCCACCAAAGTATAAACTTTATCTACAGTACTTTACCCCTGGTGGTAATACCGGGGGTTAAAAAGAGCATCTCTACTCGTGCGACAAAAATCAGGGGGACGTGTGGGAAAAAGCCTAAACTTGGCTCTCTGTACAGTTGTGATATTAATGATTATATTTGGCGCCATACAAACGTCGTAATCAGCACTATGTACTGTACGTACGAGTTGCAAAGAATATTAATTGATTGTTTTTAAATGTTTTGAATGTGAAATGCCTCTACGTTGATAAACGATGCATTTGGAATTGAGCGCCCACATCGTATGACTATTCGAAATAATGACAGAGGGCAGGTGAGCATAAGTGTAGTGATGCACAACGAAGAGACGCGAGCGCAGACGGGAAAGGTCGAAAGACTTAACCAAGCGTGGTCAATCGAAATGTTTACATGCAGAGAACACAGGAATAGGAGGACGACTCCGGAGTATAAGAGTAGCTGGAAGCCAGGCTGACAAAGAGGAAGGCGGGGGTTTTGACAGCTACAGAGAGAACGAATTGCACTACGACGATTAGTGCAAATTCTGTGGACGAACAGACACTGTCGACGAACAGATAAGGAGGAGACGTTGGAAGCGGTATAAATAGCCCGACGTAGCCACCGGATAGAACAAAAGAAAGAAAACGGACACAGAAGTGGGACTATTGACCGTGCCAGCTTGTCGTGAAGAGGGCGGCGAAGGGCCCCATCGAGATACGGGAACCCTTCCATAAAATATGAAGTAAACGAGTGGGTTCCCGCATATTGTCCCCCTTTTCACTACGTTTTCTATCATTCGTTCAGCATTTTGTAATAATAAAGAAATTTAACCGACCCTTGTGAGCTTTCTCTAGCGTTCAAGGTTACCTCAACTGTTCCCAAAACGTTCCCGGGAAGTTAAAATAACTCCATCTAGTGCTTTAGAATAATTAATTAGGTTTAAACCTTCGGGAGTAGAGGGCAAGATCCCCAAACTACACAAATGTGGAAGAAGCAATGCGTAGAGAAAATATAAGGTTGTTTTGTAGACTCTATAAGAGGGTAATAATATCTCCATAGGGCTCGTGGGATCTTAGGATGGTCCGGGGTGACGAAATCGAGGGGCTTAGTTTAATAATTTTTGACAGGATTGCGTAGAAACGGCAGGGGGGCCTTATAGTTATTACCCCCCGTAAACTCAGTTTTCGCGAGCCCCACGCCGAACCGCTCAATGTCTTCCAGATCTTTTTGGTACACAGAGAATGCATCTCGAGCCTTACCAACTTGCAAAAAAATTCTGGGATAGCTGCTTCCCTTGGTACACTACTGGAAAAATAGGGGGGCTTATAGTTTTCTGTCCACACTGTATGTGAATTGCTTATAAGAAAGACGCAGGACGTGCAGCACGCGGGAATACAATTCCCATCCAAAGACGTAAGCACGCCAACTTATGAAGGGACGCCACGAGCCGGAAGGTTCGTGTTAAAGCATACGCAAGGGAATTGCCAATCCCGAAAGCTCCTAAACACTGGAAGGCAAGTAAGACCAGCAGCATTATCAAATGCAACAAGGGAAGCATCCCTCGAAGCTGTTTAGGGGGTGTAGCCAACACCAAGGCATTCGAAAGAGCCGATTCCGGATTAGTATAAATAGAGCAGTCTATAGAGATGCCTTTAGACAGAAGCGGGAGGCAGGAATCAAAGCAATAGACTAACCAAAGAGGTGAGCTAACACCTTGGGCTTTTTGTGCCTTATCGTTTGCCAAGTCGACTAGTCATACACAACCGCTCCAACATGTCAGCGTACAGTGATGTATTTATCAACAGTATAATGCGGACAGTAACTATAAAGCACCCCCTGTTTTGGCTACTACAGGGACAGGGAATGCATTTATCCCAGTTATTTCTGCGCCAGCAAGGATATTTCTGCGCCAGCAAGGATATTTATGCGCCAGCTAGGCTCCTTGATGTTAGACGGTCACACTTTTTGGGGAAAAATGGTTTATAAAAGCCGGCTGTAGTTTAGAAATGAAAGCCAAAAAATCGGGTTTCATATTTTAAGCTGTTTTAGGCACCCCTGTGCAACCCTCTTCCACTTGCGCTAAAATAGCCACTTTTTTAAAACGTCTTATAGCTGACCAACCAAATATTTGTTGGATGTGAAGAGTAAACCAACCATCCAATCTATCGAAAGGTACGGGAACGGGTTATATCTGCCCTTCTGTACAATAGTTGCCTTCCTCACCTGCTACACAACTCTACAGCATTTCTGCTGTCCCAGATGCCCAGCCACCTTCCGCGCCAACACGGTTTGGCAACACTGCGATGGAATTCTAAGAATAAGAATTCTTCTAACGAAATTTCCGCCTTCTGCTTCTAGTTTCTGCTCCGGCCGGCTGTCATCTCGCTCTCTCATGAATGGGTGGTTCGAAAAAAAGAAGTGCCAGCCGACGCGCCCGCCGTCTTGCATCCACTGTCGTGCACAGGGATGTCAAGATTGCCGCGCAGCGCCTGTTGCAGCTCCTCAATGATGCAGCCCCCTCACACTCGCTCCTGTATCCCCTCGTCGCAACCATCGTCGATAACGACTCCATCGAAGCCCAGCTACAAGCCGGGGCCGCCATTGCATCTTTCCTTCAGAAGCAAACCCCCTCTCCGCTCTTTCGCGTTCGTCTTGCAGAGTTCGCAGAGCGCCTATCCCCATGGTTCTGCCAATCGCCAGCAGAGGCCCTCACCGTCTTCGCACAACTCTCTACGGCTTGCATTCATACACGCGATGCGCGGGACACCGCTACCCTGGCCGTCTGTATGCGCGGCATCACCCACATCGCCACCACCGTCGCCTCCACAGAGCTGCGCGAGTCCCTAGGACGCAAAGTTCCTACGCTTATCGAACCCCTCCACGCAGCACTCTTCTGCCCCCGCGTTATGTATGCGACACATCCTCTCAGCGACGGCACTCTTTCTGCCTCAGCGGGCTCCGTTTCAAATTCGGACAACGACTACTCCGCCTCCAGCGCCGACCGTCACCTTGCAGGCGTTAGACTCTGCGCAATCGATGCCCTTGTTGCGCTTAGCGCCACGTCGTCCATAGCGCTCGTGCCCTTCTGGAGCTTGTTCCTCCCTGAGCGAGATGGCGTCGCAGCTCTGAGCAGCGGTGCCCGCGAAAACCTTGCATCTATGATTCTCTTCGAGAAGAACACCGAGCTACGCTCGAAGGCTGTTACAGCCACTACTTCGCTCATACTCACATCTCGACGCTTTCTTCATGCTCCCGCCTCACGGCGTACTCCCGACAAGCCTCAGGCATTCACATCTATAAGCTCCCGCGTCTCGCGCACTTGCATTACATTACATACTGTTGTAGCTTCAGCACTTCGCGCAGAGGCCAGTCCTATCGTTTTAGCGAAGCTTGCAAAGCTCGCGTCAGAACTAGCGGCAAATATCCCTGCACCAATCGTCCCAACTGAGAAGGTGGACACTTTGGTGAGAGAACTGTTCAAACGAGTCATAGACGGCAGAACTACAGACTTCACTACACGGAGTGCGGCCGCATCGGCGATGGCAATTGCGCTGACGAAGAGCGGACGCTATTTTCCTTCTGCACTGCTTGATGAAATATGCGAAGGGCTAGTAGAAACTTTGAGCCGTAATGGTGAGCATCCTTATTCTGAGATTACCAGTGTTCTTGCATCTGCCACATCTGTAAGGCCAGTCCTATTTCGTGGATTATTGACTAGCATGGGGCCTCCGATTGTGAAACCAGGTCAGGATGAAGCTTCAGCAGTGCGATATTTACACTATGCTCGTCTCGTGCAAACATTCCTTACTGGGACAGTGAAATCCTATCAGGAGCAAGGCGAAATCGACATTGAAAGTGTGAGTGTGGACATTAATATAGCTATACAGGTTTACAATGAATTCCTGAAATATGCCCTTCGTCAACCGTTCAACTCTTTGCAAATGTCTGTAATTGTAGCACTGGACCATATTTTGAAGCTTGTGGACGTTGAAGAAGATGCATGGCGGAGCAAGATGAAATCATCGCTGCCTAGAACTAATACTATCGATACCGTGGAAGATGTTGCTGAGAGTCTCAAGAAGATGGGCATCTCCAGTTGCCCAATTTTAGTTCGATTGGCGGCGTTGAGAGCTCTTGCCAGCCTTCCCCATTACAATAGCACTTGGCGCCTTGTCGCGGAGGTAATGACATTTTTTGACGGCTTAATCCGAAGTAATGAAGTTGAACTGTCAATTCGCAGCAGAGCAATGAACTCGTTTGCAATTCTGCTTCTTCGGGGGCTTGGGAAAAATGTAATCTGTCACACTGAACATCTTGACCCCTGTTACGCTTCGTTCTCTGCTGCAATATCTATTCTGGATGCGACATCGCCCCTTCAAGTAGGAGATGATATGACATGCAGACAAGAAGACCCTGAAATTGTTACCGCAAGGGCTGCGGCATGTACTTTTATTTCTTCATGCATTTGTCTCAGTATTGCGAATGGTAGGCAGGAATTCTTGAAAGGTACATCGATCTTTTGCTGTGACAATGGTTTAGAGGAGCTTGTGAAAATATGTGGAAACGAAGATGAGAGTGTCAGTACGCGTTGCACAGCTTGTAAGCTGTTGGGTGATATTGTCGTTTATGGCAATGACAGCAACAACTCCAAATTGACGATTCAAGAAACGGAACGAGTCAATAAGTGTATGGAAATGTTGCTTGATACCGAACGGCCAATTAGGCTGCAGGTGGTTACCTCGAAGACTTTGAAGCGGATGGTTTCCAGTGACATTAACATTGCTTCAAGTACATATGTACTACTGCAAGCGGTAAGCATATTCATTTCTGCAACATTGATTTCCTCCACAAAAGGGCTCCCATCGAAGGAGTGTGACCACGGTGTCGTACTGAGAGACGAAGCGTGCGAACTCGTGTTTTTACTTTTTTCCAAAATGAATGAAGAGAAATGCAAACAATTGAGTGAGACCTGGATGTCTAAGAGTGATGTTCATTTGCCAGCAGACGCAATCACGAAATGCGTTTTCCAGCACCTTTCCCTACCGCCGTCCATATTGCAATACGTGGGGCCGAGTAATTCTATTCATGAAACAGGGACATCACAAGGGCACATGCTCTTCGCCTCACTCACTCCTTCTTATCAAAAGGTTTTGAAGAAAGCCAAATTCTTTGAAGATCTTATGAAATCTCAAGAGTGTTTGTTAGCTCGCCCCCCTCTTACTCATTTCAAGCAATGGGGAAAGATTAGGTGAACGGACAAACTTTATTTAGAGGCAGCACCTGTGGTTCTCTACGAAGCTCTGTTCAAACTGTTCATAAATCTTGAGTGTGCGTATATGACATGCTAAGATAAATCTTACATAACCTCAGACCGTGGAAGTATCTAGTAGACGATTAAGGCCTATGAACGCGACCATGTTATCAATAGGACTTTGTGCGCGTCTGAGGGGATTGTCATGCAAGCTGAGCACATTACAGTCTTCAGAGATTTTGCAGCGAAGCTGGCACAAACATTGGCCTAGGAAAGCACCATCTGACGTATTCCAAGCATGATGGCAGAGAACAGTACTAGAGTTGATCCGAAAATGCCAAGCATGGAGACAGTTTCCCCAAGAAAGATGAAGCCAAGTGCATAGGCGACTGGGACGTCAAGGGTGCGAATGAGGGAGCCTGGGCCTGCTCTGCAGTGCTGAAGGCCCTCACTCATGCAACATTGGCCTCCAAAGGCAAAAAAGGCCGAGATTAGTGATACAACTACACCTTCCTTGTGTGCAAGTAGTTCCTCCGCGTTCATTGCACCGCCTAGGACCACTCCCCAGAAAAGCGAGGCGACGCCGAATGTGAGGACAGACGTCATGAAATGAATCTCTGTGCCTAGCCCCCGGATAATAACGTAAGCTGAGGAGGCAAGGAACGCAGAGAGGAGCCCGCAGCTTATTCCAATGACGCCATCCATGGCAGATGTGTTCTCAAGGCCGAAATCCAAGCTTTGCTGAGATACTATCCCAATTCCTACCAAGCTCAGAAAGGCAGCAGCGCCGTCTAGAGTACCAATTGGCTCCCGAAGGACAAGGTTAGACATGACCATAGTTATGGCTGGGGAAATGAAGAAAACGGTAAGGACTACACCAATCGGGAGCCGGCCACAGGATATATAAAAGGTAATCAAGGCTACAGATCCGAATAACCCTCGAAGTACCAGCATTTTCTTCTGTTCGTATGATAACTTGCGTATCTCTTGCCTCCAGTCGAGGAACTGCATGAAGTACATGACGGCAAGTAAGGATTGAACTATAGCCCTGATTAGAACATTTGAAGGAGTGGAGATATTGAACCGTTCTTCCGCAACATGAATAAAGAACGAGTTACCCGAGAATCCAAGAGTAGATGCAGTCATGAGGAGGAAGCCATACATGTTGGATGATCCAGATCTCCGCTCTTTACGCTGGACCGCGACGGCTGGAAGCTTGACATCAGAAGACAAAAGAGGCCTCGTCTCGTCGATCGGATCAGAGCCTGGTAGCTCGTCTCGAGCTGATTGAAGACAAGGGGGCATGCACTTGTGTTGATCAGCGATGGGCTCATTTGGTGTCGTAGTTGTCATGATTGTTTCATAGACGGCAAGAGGCGTGTAAGTTACGTAGCAGTTCCAGGATGTACAGCTTTACGCGTTTGCGGCGGCAGACGGCAGGGCTCAGTTAATCTTCGCTCTGAAGATCTTGGAAGGAAGAAGAGCGGGCTCGCCCACGAGCAACCATGGGGATAGATACATTGAATAATGCACGGTATATGAAGCAGCCGTCGTGGGCTGCACGCAGCCGCTGGCACGTGGACATGATTTTTGCCCGTTGGTTTTCACGTGGAACGGAGCCGGACAATGTTCATCAATAGGCTATCAATGGCTCATTAAGGGTGGACATCGCATACAGTCTCCTGAAAGACAGCTACAAAGAGGTATCTACTGTAACATGTTATGGAGTTTGGCGAGAGTCGCCGAAGGCCAGCGTGGAAATGTGTCAATGGCACGAGCTTGAACGGCCAGAACACATTTAGCCTGACTCCCTGGGAGTTGCGGGAAAAAGCTGAATTAGTATTATAATAATGACGGTGAGTAGTGCAATATGTAGTAGATGTTGCTCAGCCCTGGGGGCAGATATCGACCCGAGTGACGAAATATTTGTCCCGAGCGAAGCAAGGGCGAATATGGGTAACACTGCCAACTCTTCCACTGGGACAACGGGTTTCCAGGATGCCTATGGGGTCTCAGGCCATGGCCTTGTTAAACCTACTTTTTTAAAATATTCCGAGTATAAGCATCTCGTATTACCCCTGGACAGTTGGAACGCACTGCGTAACGTTCTACGGTGTGTACATCTAATTCCGAGCCAATACATGTAAATTGACCCCGGATTTTTGACACGAAATTCGACACTTCTATGAATTCTGCCCCAGGAAAACAGAACTGCGGTGTCTTACGCCTAGGCTTGGCTCGTGCTACTCCCCAGACCTGTCGAATTGAATCGTCTATGACGTCCCAATCCCGTCGCAACAGACGTCGCCCGTTCCGAACTTTGTAGTCGTCGTCGTGAAACGTCGGCGGGTTGTACTCTTTGTAGTTCTTTATTCTTGTGTGTGTGTAGAAGGAGAAGGGACGAGACTCTACAGTGGAAACAACAGACTAAATACTAGGCGACGCAAGGCGACAGCATCGTGACACTGTAAGACACTGCATGCCAAGTTCACACAGAACATAACGACTTGTGTAAAAGACTGTAATCCGACATGCGGCATAGATAAGTCCCGGTTTCGCCAATTCAGAAGGGCTTCCCGCGCCAAAAATGCAAACGGATGCAAATCTAGGCTTCTACACAGCCTATATAATGTCATAGTCTCGTGCGAGGCGTACGTCAGATCTAGTTCAGCCTTTCAGCCACCTCAGTCCAAGCCACGCACCCTACCATTGGACCCTGTCTTCCGCACTGTCCCACGAAGCACTGCGCTGTCTTCGCTTCAAGAAGCTATCTTTGCTTATATTCAACATACCAATCATTCGTTCAAAAGCGTCGCCGACCTCTGCGATGTGAACGTTTCTCGCCTCAAGTGCGCGTATGAGTTATGACTGGATACTGGGTTTGAAGAGGAACTGTCGAGGCTGTGATACAATCTCGGGCGTCACTTCCAGTTAACCAGTTGGCTAAGGAAGACAGCCAGGTAACCGGTACACGTGGCACAGTGGCGCATTGGGTGGTGTCCACGTGTGAGCCCTGTCCAGCGAGGTAAGCGGCGAGTCCTCTGTCGGTTCAATAGTCTAACGCAATAAACGAGTGTGTCAGTTTTGTGTAAGAATTAAAGCGCCGCAGATCGCACAGGCGAACTGCAATAAAAATAGGCGTTGCCCCCTGGGGCTTCTTTGCCTAGGTTAGTTGAGCGAAAGCGAATAGCTTAGACTTATGATGCTTGATGTAATATTCTTACCCCTACTTCCTATGTCCATCGTAAACTATCCTATGTATATCCTTTTTCGCCTGCAGGCAGTCAGGTTTT
Source organism: Bonnemaisonia californica (assembly GCA_032355485.1). Lineage (NCBI taxonomy): Eukaryota > Rhodophyta > Florideophyceae > Bonnemaisoniales > Bonnemaisoniaceae > Bonnemaisonia > Bonnemaisonia californica. The sequence continues at coordinate 18,154 of JAUBNZ010000260.1, forward strand.
GCTGCCTTCCAGCCCTTGCCCTATCTGAATACTGACGCACGGGTGTTTTCACCTCGTACTAACAATAAGGCTAGTGTTCTCTTTTTCTCACAGTGTAGTAGATTGGTAGTGTAAAATGCGCCGTGCATGCCACATATTGTGTCAGTGCAGTGTGAGTGTGTATAATCATCAGATCGACAATTTGAACATCTCAGCCCGAAGGCAATAGTTGTTGTAATCTATATAGTTATCGATATGCGTAGTTGTAGAGAAATCCGAAAAGTACGAACGAGACAACAGGATAGAAGCAGTAAACAGTTGCAGTCCACGGGACTAAACTATGTAGGGGCTCCTGGGAGCACCTATGCCATTTTTGCCCATGGCGGGAAAACACCTCTGCCATCTAGCCTGGCTACGCGTTTTGCGTGTTATGTAAGTGCTATTTTGGAACACTTCAAGGCAGAAATGACAGACCGACGTGTCCTACCGACAGTGGCACATACAATGGGCTCCATACTATACTACACACAATATAATACTCCTCCGGCACGCCGCACTCCTTGCTAAGTTCTTTCCTTCGTTCTTCCTCCCTCCCATTTATTCTCTTACAAATTTCAAATCCTTTCCTTCGTTTCTACACGAACTTCTACTCTTCAGCCGGGCGCCATGCCCCATACTTCAAGTGTTAGTCATTTGTTCTAGTGATTGCCAAGTTAGCAATAATGCAACCATTTCCTTTTCAATGTGAAAATCTACTATATGCTCTGTGCTCCCTAAAAGGCCCTCCATTGATCTCTGCGGTGGGGATGCTCTTATTCAAAACCCCACTAACGGTTATTTCTTAGAAATGGGTATGGTTACAGCTGACATTTGCCAGTAGAACATACATATCTAACCCTCTCTACCTACGTATTCCGGGTACCCCTGCAGAATTGCTACACCCCCGTATATCACAGGGGGACCGATATAAGAGGTCCACCAAGGACTGAACTTCCTAGGACCCCCCCGTCCACCCATCACCACAGGGGGGGCAAAAAGGGCGCTGTTCACTGATTATATATATATATCACAGGGAGTTTTGTTGCTCGCGTCGGAACTTCGTAGATGGATTCGTTCAACCTCTCAAGACCGACTTAACCGCTTTTCCCTTACCCTCATACCGTTTTTGAATCTCGCAAAGCAACAGGAAACATTTACTGAGGTAGAAAACTAAAACGTTCTACTGTTGCGTCTTAGGCGAAATTTGCTAACGACATGTGTGTACGTATGGACTGTTTACGTGGAAGGTGTTGTACACTTACAGTACAGGGTGATCTTACAGACATTTTAGGTAAAATTCTGCAGTAGAATCAATGTCTTGCCATTAGTGGTTCAGCATGAAGGCCCTACGTCGACTTCTGATAGTACACCAAATTAATCAATCTCATGCTGCATCGCAGAGAAGTCGCTCGACGTGACCTGATTTCCTGGTGACCTCTCTGTACTAGGTGGAAAGAGGCAGATTTCTGCACTCTTCGTGGTGGCGGACTGCACGAAATTCAAAAAACCTACACGCGATCATCACGTGATGGGGCGTATTATCCAATGGCCCGAAAGATTTCGTCCAGGGGTGTCCTGAACTCAGAGCATGTAGGGGCGATAGGAACGGTCGTAAAATGCTGCAGAATCTGGTGCTATGAATGGTGTCCTCTATGTATGTTGCCAGAAGTCCGAAGGACGTCGGCGGTGAAAAAATTCAGAAGGGGCCAGCACGCGGGCAGGTTTAGTGGAGGTCTTCATAGCTCAGCTGGTTAGAGCGCGGGACTGTTAATCTCGAGGCCGTGGGTTCAATCCCCACTGAGGACT
>JAUBNZ010000261.1:0-19973 GCA_032355485.1 Bonnemaisonia californica
ATGTAGCTAAAGTCTATAAGAACTACTAGATCTTCGGAATAGCTGAAGATCGAGGTAAGACAAATACTACCTACACAGCAATAAAGACCAGCTTTTATTCATCCGACCCGGTACATATGCCTTCGGGCGTGCCCCTACTGTCCTAGCCAAATTCGGCTGGACCGTCGGTTATCGTAACCGCCCATCTGGGCAACTGCATTCGCCCCCATCAGTGGGGCACCAATCAAAATCTTGGAAATACGGACATTATCAATCATCGCTTAAATTAAAAACAATCTACTTATGTAAAGTAATCTTACATTTCAAAGTAGAATTTTATTTGATGTAGCACTCTGAAATATTGTCCTTTCAAATTGTATCAATTTTACCTTAAATTAAAAACACATATTCACGTACAACTTTATATGTACTTAAATGAAATATTATACTTTCAAATTGTATCAATTATCACTTAAATTAAAAATATATATTTAAATTAATTAATCTAACATATAAATGTAGAATATTATTAATGTCTATGTCGGGTTATTCCGAGATACACATGGTCCGAACGGTGGCCTCTCTGAGGGAGGCGGATGCGGTGGCCCAAACGGGCCTAGGTGATGACCGACTGTTCCGGCTGAGACCTAGCGCGGAAAACTCGAGGCACGCCAGATGGCAAGTGCGCCGGGTTGAAATAATTGCTTCCTTTACGGTTGGTGATGTTGTTGTGTGTTGGTGCTCGGATCGATAGCTAGTCTGTAGATCCGGGAGTATTTATACTACTTCACACCAATAGTCTAGTTAGTAAAAACCTTCCTAAACCCCCAATAAACGTATATTCTACCCTACAGCAGCCCAGAACGGGCAGGAACGACTGCTTCGACCTATAGTTTCTACGCTAAAACAGCCTAGCACACTTGCAAATGGGGTTTGACATCTCCCCTGGGCGATGTGCACCTCGGAGATGACGAATACACCATTTCATTCAGGTCTATCTTGCTAGCCCTTAGATTCTACAGTAAACATAGTCTACACTTACACATAATTGACCGTTCTTACTGTAATCTATTGGTTTAAGGAATACCTCGAAATGAGGATTCCAACAGTTTTCTCCTCTTATTCAGAAAGACAATTTAGTTGCTCTCACCTTTCATTTTAATTTTCTCTTTTTTTCGGAATTCTCGAAGATCAGTAATGCTCTTGATTGAAAGATAATTTTTCATAAATTTGTCTGAATTTCAAACACCACTTTGGCCGATAGCCAGACACGCTTAACTTGTAACGTACTGTTACTGCTGGCCAATAAACTGGAGACTTAATCCGCTGTAAGCACTTATCATATCACACGGCAACTATTGGCTGCCTCAGTGTGCCATGTTATGATTATTTACATTCGAGGAAAACGGGGCCAGCTGGGCTAATATTGAACTTTTTTTTAGGCCCTTTCTGCTATCTTGGCCCTTCTACCGGTCCACATGCTAATATTGAACCAAAAAGCTGCCCCGTGGCTAATATTGACCTTAAACGCGTTTTCGCATGCTAATATTGACTTTCTCCCCATATACAACTGTAATGTTAGACAGTATGACGTATACTGTACTACACTACTCGTAGAGTAGTACGGTACAGTATTGTTGTGTACGTACTGCTTCCTACAGGTTAACTTTTCCTGTAAACTATGCAGTAGGCTGTGTTGGATAGAGTCTATTTCGGGAGACATCTGTCATTTCGGAAGGGCGTCTATGCCATAGACGTTCACACCAAAGTGCATAAATCAAGTCGTTCAAGTACATGTTACAAAAAACAACAGCAATTCCGGGCCTTTACAGGTGTATGCGGATTATGGTCTAGATTCTAGATTCTAGATCACGTTTACAGTAGGTCCCGATCTCGCGTCATCCAGGAACGATAACCCCGGATCCCTCCTAGAAAAGCTCTCGGGGAACCCGAGTAGGGAGGGGTTCGACCGAACGATGGAGGTATCGCAGTTGCTATGTTATCTCCTTCTCGGATGTCTCGCACCCTCTTTCCCGCCGCTTCCGACTTCTTCTCTCGACGATGTCCAGCCTCAACAGGACAATCCGGTAGCCCTTGATTCGGCCTTCCCTGCGCGAGTTAAACAAAATCCATTGACACCTGCGGTCAGGGCGGGCGATTTGTGTATCCGTAGGTTACATATATTTGACGGATCGATTGCTCACACTTGCTTGAGTTCTCTCTGTATCGTCAAGTTCATGACACTGGAGGGGCTCATCCCCCTCACCATTTCAGAGTGACAGCAGACGAGAAGACTTGTCGACTCTCCCTCCCTCCATGCGACGCTGCCAAGTTTGAGATCCTGTAGCATGAAGCGTTATGCTGCAATCACGCTGCGTTTCATCTTCCTAATTCTGTCATGTACCGATGCCTTTGCCGCGCTCCGGGCCAATACGAACGAGCACGTCTGTCCGGTCATGCTACTGAGGGGCGGTGCGATCGAGGCTTCGTCCGACAGTCGTATTGTGAACGGCAACGTGCCACCTTTGCACCTACGTTCGCACGTGGCGGCAGTGCTAAGAGGTTCCTCTGGCAGGGAAATATTTATTTGCAGTGCCAGTTTGCTTTCGAAGTACTGGGCACTCACTGTTGCACATTGCCCTGTCTCTAGTTCTGACCATTTGCGTGCTGCTGGGACGAATGCTACCAATGGGGTAAGGGTGGGTATTGCAGAGGTCATTCCGCACCGGTCATATACGCCCAATCCAAATTCTACAGTTGACGATATAACCAATGACATCCAGCTGCTTCGATTAAGCGACCCGGCTCCTGATACCTTGATGTTTGTAACTGTCAACGATAGGGATGACATTCCTCGGAACTATGCATTTGTGCGAGCGGCGGGATACGGAAGCGACTTGGATTTTGATGAGAAGAAAGAGTTATTGCTACAAGTGGATGTTCCCGTGCAGCCGATGGGAGTATGTAAAGAACAATTATCGATATTGGATACGCGCATCAGTCAAGAGTTCCACCTATGCGCTGGTTATAACCGCGGGGGCTGCGACACTTGTTTTGGGGACTCCGGGGGTCCGCTGTACATGTTTGATCAGGAGGAAAACGTTGTGTTGGTGGGAATAACGAGCTTCGGGCGGTCTTGTGCAAGGAAAAGGAAACCCGGGGTGTACACAAGGTTGTCGACATATATACCCTGGATGTTGGCGAATGGAGCCGTTTTTCGTAAAAGCTCCAACGTCGTGAATGTCATTGCAGAAGATGAGATTTCCAGTGGGTTTAGTGTAGAGGACATTGGACTATCCGGAAATGTCACCCCGACCGCATCTATTGCTACAGAGACTCCTCAACTTCCCGACTATCCCGTATCGCCGGAGCCATCGCTCACCCCCGTCGATATTTCCACCAATTCCGATATTGGTGCCAACATCAGCTCTGCCTGCTTCCCACACGACTCGACCGTCGTCCTTTCCGACGGTACGGAACGGACCATGGGCAACGTACGCATTGGAGACACAATCCAGGTAGGACCTGGTCTCTTCTCGGCAGTGTTCATGTTCACACATAGACACCCCTATGGCACGTACGATTTCATATCGATACATACATTCGGGAAGCCACTAAGCGTATCCGCCGGGCATTACCTGCCCCTGAATGGCGCGTTACGCGCGGCAGGGACGGCACGTGTAGGAGATTGGGTGGTGCGCGCCGACGGGACGCGCGCGTTCATTACGAAGGTGGAGAATGTGCGGGGACATGGACTGTACAACGTGCAGACAGTGCACGGGGCTGTAGTAGTTGATGGAGTATTTGCGAGTACGTACACTCTGGCTGTATCTCCGAGTGTCGCGCATGCGTTGTTATTTCCGTTGCGATGGATGTTTACTGCACTGGGGGCTGCGGTGAGTTTTGAGGCTGTAGAGCATGGCTGGCTCGGCCGAATTTGGGATGTGATTTTGTAAGGAGGATGTACTTCTCGGTATTGTTTTTTCGATGGGGATGCCGGGTCTGTCGTATGTATGTTTCGGTTGCTGATTGCAGAGGGCGAGAACTTCGTAAAGTCAATTGCAATGTAGACTCTCCTGATCCTTGCATGGTACAAAGTGAAAAGTATGTACAGTACCGGTATTGTGCTTTTCCGGTGGACTCAATGTGTTAGGAAAGTTAGATTGTAGGAGATAGGCTGGTCGCCATATAGGCATATAAGTATGACGGAAATGGTAGAGGGTTACTCGATGGATTTAAAAGTGGCAACTCGTATTGGCAGGACTCTTCCTTTGTGCATGAGTTGGATATGAATATAACGCTGCTGCAAGTTGGACACTTCGACGTCTTGGATTTGCGTCTTCGTTACCACAGTCGGATATGTTCGATATCAGCTGGATTAACCGTGCTGCTGTTCCAAACTTGCTGATCTCAGCAGGGAGTTGTACACATGACTATTCCACCTTTGTATTTCACACATTTGTCATGCATTTTAGATAACGGGAGATATCCACTCGCATTGCGCCAGTGAAAATAACATTGTATTGCGAAATGTTACCCAAACACATTGCACTGTACAATACACACGTAATATTGACACTATAAATACCACACTCCACGACCCCGGATGCCTTGGCTCTCGAGAGACGTGTGTGCACGTTCTCTAACACGAAAAGGGAAAGAAAATGATCTTTAGGCGATCCTTGACGATCTGTTGATACTATATATTGTCATATAGGAATAAACGGAATCCTATAAATCAGCCGAACTTCCAGCATGTGGCAAGATTGCATTGTGATCAGGTCACATTAGCTCAGTCGGCAGAGCGTAGGTCTCATAATGAAGATGGTGCTATCCTAAGGTCGCGAGTTCAAGTTTAATGCTGAATTCCTCGCATGTGGCTGATTTCAATTTTTACCTTCTATGCTTGTGTCGATGCCAACTGTTGAATGTTTTGTTAGCATTTTTGCAAGTAACTAGAGTGGTCACTCAAATACCGATTTTCTGTTTTATGGCTCATAAATCATTACACGTCACATGAGTGGCAACGCCAAGCCACAAACAGCTCTGCAAGCTGGTATGCCATCCTGCGCTTGCAACGGAAGTTTGCGAAAGCTTAAATAACATCAACCAGGGCACACCGCGTATCCGCGTTATTTGGAAGGGTAGGCTTTGCCCCAATACTCGAAATCACTTCCCCATCCACGAGCCCACCTACCTGCTCTCCGATACCCTTCCCATGTCCTTTTCCTCCCTCTGCCTCCATGGCGACACCCCACCCGCCTCCCCAGCAAGTGTCTGAATCGCCGCTGCCTGTACCACAGCCGCCACCTGCGCCGTCACCATCGCCTGTACCGCCGCCGCCCCAACCTAACGCGGTGCCCAGTCAACAAATGAAACAAACACCCTCTCCTCCTGTGACTATCACGAAAAAGGAGTGCATCCGTTTCAGAAGCGCATGGGACATTGATCTACTGAAGGCCACAGGGGCATTCCACGCCCAGAAGCGATTCGAAGAATGCCTTGCCATTTTCCTCGACACTACATAACCGCAAAAATCTCGACGGATTTCACTTCACCTACCGACATGCAAAACGCTGTACGACAGGTTCAAGAAGATCGTAGCTGATCACCTAGCAAATATAAAGATGAAAGAGCTCGCATCAGGCATCGTGGAAGAGCGTAGAGAACGCAAGCAGCTTTTAGACGATCTTATATTCGAGATCGATGGGGATGAGGAACGACGCCGAGCTGAAAGGGATGAGAATGTAGGGCCAAAGGTCCTGTCCTAGACCAAGCAAGAACCGCCGTGAGGCGTCGCTATAGAACTGTCCTCTAGAGGGGCAGGTAGCGTGGTAGAGCTGACACGGACAGAGGGGAGCAGGGACAGAGGGATTTTCAAGAGAGTGATATTGGAGGCTCAACGAAGAGACTCAAACACAAGGAAGTGGGATGTAAGGTCCAGGAGCCATGGGTCCACCGATCCAAGCGAAGGATGGGTGTTCCTGGCACATTCGATGAATATTAGGGGGAAAGCGTCGCGAGCAAACAGCGCCGCGCGGGGTTAGCTTAGTTTTAAAGGAGACAGGGGTGGGAGCGCGAATGGGGGGTGCAAACCCAATAGTCGAATCCTCGAGGTGACCTTGGAGGCAAGCTAGGCGTGGAGCAAAGAATAAGCTTGAAGGGTGGTTCCTTGGTGCCTTTAGTGATCGGCCAGCAGGTGAAGCTCGTCGGCTATTAAGTAGGGAGAGGCCCTGACTGTAATACTGCCTAGTGCATGCCATTACTGTCAGGAGCCGGGCTGGGCACCGGTGCCATGAGAGGTGCACCGATGCAACACCGAAGGGTGTCGGTGCAGTACTGTAAGCTATCTTACAGTCGCGTGCGCGCTCGCTCGTTGCCCACGTCTGCCACGTGGCCGTGTGTTGTCCACAGTGTTGTCACGCGCCCATCGCTCGTACTTGAGGTTGTCCTCGTGGACACGTGTTCGGCTCCTTAGCTTTTTGGGATTGGTTTTTGTCCCACAGTGCCCCTGTAGGTATAAGTGGTGGTCAGCCCGCTGGTGATGCGCATCCATGTGTGCCCCCTGGGCACACGTGGACACGAGTTAATCCGGAGCCCGGCGGTCCTCACCGAGCCGGAGTGGGTCTAAAGCTGTAGGCACACGTGCACCCCCGCGGGTACACGTGTGGGGTTGGGTCCTGTGGCTCTACGTCGGGGGAACTGTAGTGCCCCTCAGGGCCGCCGCCAATGTATGCCGACCGACCCCGCGTTGCCACGTGTGCCCGTAGGGTACACGTGGACACGGGGAGATCCGAATCTCGGTGGTCCTCACCGAGCCGGATTAGATTCATAGTTGACTGACACACGTGTGCCCTCACATGCACACGTGTGTTTCCGAAATAAGTAAATAAATAATATCTCGCGACTACCAAATCTGGCAATGCGGTAATCCACTCGGACCGTGGCCTTTACACTAGCCTGAAGGGATGAGGAGCCGGAGGTACCATGCTAGCATGGCATGGTACTACAGTGGTGGTTTGTGACGACCCCATCTGGAGGAGTCGCTCTTCCAACGGTTTAGTCTACCAGAATATTAGGGACACCTGCAGCCTCACTTGGCCTCCAGAAAGTGGGTAGTACTACACTGACCTCAATCCATTCGAGTATATCTGGGGGGTTCTTTCCCGCAAATTTTATGCAGATGGGAGGCAGTTTTCGTCCGTTCTGGAGCTCAATGTGGGACCAGAAAAGTCGACAGACTGTGGCGGTCCGGCAAGGGGTTCGTAGCTGGGAAAAAGGGGGAGGAAGTGGTCCGGGAGAGATCCCTCGTAAATCTGTAACGGTGGTAGAGGTAGGGGAAGAGGGATCAGGGGAGCGGACCAGGAGGAAGTGGGAATGAGGCGAGTACTCGAGTAGCTCGCAATCGTGAATGCACGGGGAGTGCCGTGATCCAGATGCCAGGGGTTCTGCGTAGAGAACCCGTATAGTTCCAAAAACCCTAGAAGCCGGTAGGCTGACAACTGCACACGCACGCTAGCAAGCGGTAGAGGGAACGAACACGCGGGCACGAGTAGCAACACTAGTCGTCAGACTTTAGGTCTCTGGTTTACCTCCAAGGTCGCTTGCCTCTTTACTGATCTTCAGTCGGTTTTCCCTGACTGTAGTTAAGGGTGTGCTAAGCACTTACTGTAATGCTGCCTATTGCATACCAGTACTGTAAGTGCCTAGCTAGTGTATCAGTAACGGCTAGTGTATCTGCGTCTATCGCCGAGTGTAGCTAACACACAGTACGGGTGTACTTTGCTAAAGGGGTGCCACGTGTACCAGTTGGCCGTCCTCACTGTTGTCGCGCTCGCGCAGTCGCGGTGAAATCGCTGTACGGTCGCGTTGAGATACAACCCTCGCCAGGTCGGCCAAGTGTAAGGGTTGTACCTTGGGCGGGATCGCGGTTGTCTCAGTCTACATCGAAGGGGAACGGCTGTGTAACCCGCGGTGGCGCGAGGGAGCGGAAATCCATGCAGGCGGTAGCAGGCGCGAGTGCGCGGTCATCGCTATAAAAGGGGCACTTGCCCGTCTGAGCTTTTGGGTCTGGACCAGGACTCACAAAAAGTCCTACACTCCAGGAATGCATTTTGCATTAATGGGGTGCCCTTCCACTGCACTTGGAGTACACGTAGGTTCAGAGCATGACAAAGAGATGTCTGCAGGTGCTGGATCTTGGAGGGAAGGAAACAGACAACTAAGGTGTGTCTGCAGCCCTACTTTCTATCCGACAATACGTATCTAATGATCTTTTTAGATAAATTGATCCGGTTATGAGAAGGCGCGTAGATCGGGAACAGAAACACTTCGCCTGCCGTATTTGAGTTCTACAGGAACCCCGCAATTTTCTCTGTCGCGCTCTAGAGTAAAATGGGTTAGCACATCCATGTACCAGCAGCACTTCAGCTGACACGCCAGAAGTTTTTGCGACATTTTTTATCTCTACACCATGGGAATCGACCCTTGCGTTGAAGTTGGAACGGTTTTACATGCATCAGCTCAGCGGGTGACTTACTTCGACTACGCCCCCCGACTGCTCAGCGTTAAATACGCTAAAACGTTCTTCGAAGGCAAGGTCTTGGAGGTCATCACTGAGCCCAAAAACGGCCGCAACTACAAGCACATTCGAATTGAAATTGTAGAGGGCGCAGACAACGAGGAGTAAAAGCTTCCTCTTGGCAGCGTTATTGCTGGAAGCATTCCGCCACCGCCCGGGACATCAATGGACCGCCAGTGGGAGCCCGAATTTCCCTAGCAACCAGCGAATTCCCGCTGACAAAATGGTGTGTCCTCGATCATGAGTAGAATCCTGGCATCATGCACGGCATGCCGACCGCTACTGGAGCCCGAGAGCCCCACTAAGGTACCGTGGGCACCCAAGAGCCCGCAACCATGGGAGACAGAAGAGCTATATTTCTGCCATTCTATAACAGGGCGCTACTGTTTTCTAAAGAATCTACAGGAGTACCATTCCTTAGCATAAGCTTCCAGATTTTCGTTTCATTCTAGAGTAAAATCACTTTCTTTCCTCTAGTTTCCCAGCACTTCATCGCATTTTACAACGATATGACGATCACAGCCTCACGGCAGCAAACGTGGGAGCGCCACCGACCAAAATCGACGCAACTGGCTTCTGGAACTACGTTGGAATTGGTCTTGAAGATTGCATGGTCTTCAGATAAATGATCAAAAGCAGTTGACGCTCAGACCGGTATGAAACAGTACAAATTGTTATTGAAATTTTGGACCAACAGTCCCTCATATGAGCATTTTGACCCGCCTCAATGCTGAGCTTCGGGCTGTCGGATAGGCACTCGAACGTGTTCAGTGGTCATGGAGCCGTAAAGTATTTCACCCACTCTAGTTGCCGATGAGCAAATATTTAATTAAAACATTACACAATCAACGCCAAACTAGGCCCTTTTATATCTTTTGACAGGAAGAGACGATTGGCGGGGTTTCAGAGGCATACAGTGATGCCAATAATTATACGAACGCTTCGAAATATGGCACTGCTGGAACTACACGAAAGTATCTATAAAAAAATAACACACCTTTATTGTAATCGGCGAGTTGGTAACAGTGCAAAATTCTTTTTTAGAAACGGATGTTTTGTTGAGGTGCTATGAATGAAAACACTGTTTAAGGGTGACAATAATTATAGGGACAACGGATGCATTTGCGGATAGCTCCTCAATGAGACCATTTCATCCTGCCAAACTCGGTGAAAGGGTATTTTACTTTACAAGCTAGTTTAAAGCAGTCTTTCGTTAGATCAATTATTGTTTTTCCATCCCTAAGATGCCTCGCGGTAAATCCTTGACTGATGAGGAGAAAGGACTAATCAAAGGGTTCAGGGAGTCCGGTTGGTCAATGGAGAGGATTGCAGCTCTGTTGAAACGCTCGAAGAACGTCGAGTGGAGGTTTTTACAATCCCCAGAGCGCTATTCGGCGAAGAAGCGCACGGGAAGGCCTCTGAAATTATCGAACCATGCAAAAAGAGCCCTCCTTAGGGAGGCTCACTAGGGCGTGATGAGCTCTTTGGAACTTGTGAACGCATTTTCTTTGCCTGTAAAGAGTAGCCGTGTCCGGGGTATCCTCAAAAGTACCCCCAAACTGCGCTACGAGCGGATGAAAAGGAACCAATGATGCTTCCGAGATATTTCCTGGCTCGGGAGTCTTGGGTGAGGGATAACATGAACTGAAACCCTTCATACAGACTTAATATCGTCTGATCCGGCGAGAAGAAGTTTAAACTCGACGGACCAGACGGATTTGCCTACTACTGGCATGATCTAAGAAAAGAAGAAAGGGTTTTCTCTAAATGCCAACAAGGGGGAAATCTGTCATGGTCTGGGATGCTTTTGGAGGGACAAAGAAGTATGAGTTCGTGGTTTTAGAATGAAAGAAGGATCAGAACAAGTACATAGACACATTAGAGACGTATTTTCTGCCGTTTGCTCAGCAAGAAATGGTCCTGCGTGGGTTTTTATGCAGGACGGTGGTGCTATCCACAGGGAAATAGGGTACTACAGTGGTTTGACGAGGAAGAAGTGGTTCTTCTCGACTGGCCAGCCAAATCGCCGGACCTGAACCCCTTAGAAAACCTATGGGGGATACTTTCTAGAAAAGTTTACGAACACCAGCGCCAGTTTTCTACGATAGATGAACTAATAGAATGTATACTGGATCCTTGGGAGTCTATCCCTGGTGAGACTCTCACAAATCTCATGAAGTCCATGCAGAAACGATGCTTCGAATGTTCCATGGCCAAAGGGGGCCCAATAAAGTACTAGATTAAAGATATTTGCATCCTTATATGTCGTTCCTATAATTACTGTCTCCCTTAAACAGTGTTTTTATTCGTAGCACCTCAACAAAACATCCGTTTCTAAAACAGATTTTTGCACTGTTCCTGGCTCGCCGATTACAATAAAGGTGTATTATTTGTTTTATAGATACTTTCGTGTAGTTCCAGCAGTGCCATATTTGGAAGCGTTCGTATACTTATTGGCAGCACATATCTCGAAAGCTGTGGAAGTTATTTAAGAAAAGGAGGGGTGTCGTAATGGAATTGCGCGCACTGTAGGAGTACAACGAAGCGAGAGGAGAAAGCAGCTGCAGAATAAACCACAACATTCTTTCAAATTCACGGTTGGAAAATTACAATGTGATTCTAGAATACAGTGCGTAAAACCGTCCAGTAGAATTGCGCAATTCTGTTTCACGTTGCACCACGTCGCATGCTTTACCATATTCTGGTATGCCGACGCCTGTAGAGATGCTCTTTTAGCAAGTGATCCTGTTTGTAGAGCCCAGTTTGTATACTTTCCTTTTACGGTTGGGTGGTTATGATCAAGTTTAATTACCGGGCATAAGGCTGGTTCACCCATTCACGCAATCACATTCGTATTCATTCAGCAACCTCTGCCACCTCATCAAACCAACAATACCAGCGAACCCATCACGCAGCTCCTCTCACGCGTTTCCAAACCCATCGGATGGATCTGCAGCACACGCCAGCACCCCCCTGAACAAAAGCACGAGTGCCATGCGCCTGCCATTCCGTCTGCTCACCAGACTCCCATCCGCCCCGTCGCCGCACCGCTTCCCCATTCCCCGCTTCATCTCGCCTGCCGCCCCGGGCTGCACGCGCTCCATGCCCCATGCCCCATCTCGCATAATCCGCACTGCCCATCCCGCCCGTCGCATCTCTGGGCGTATCTTTCGGTCCCCGATCCGCTCGCTTTCCGTCGTCGCCCCGTCCGACTCCGGGGCTAATGTTTCCGATGGTCGTGTCACCACCGATGGGTCGCTGCATGTTCTGAAGAATCTTGCAAAGTATCTTTGGCCTCGCGATAATCCTGATGCTCGCCGACGAGTTCTTACGGCTCTCACGTTGTTGGCCGCTAGTAAGGTTTTGAGCGTTAGTGTGCCGTTTATGTTCAAGTTTGCCATTGATGGTATTAGCGCGTCTGCTACTGGGGATTTATCCGCGAGTGTTGTCGTTCCCACCGCTGCGTTGCTTGGGTATGGCGCCGCTCGTGCCGGCGCGTCCTTGACTGGCGAATTGAAGAATGCTGCTTTTGCGTCTGTGGCGCGGAAGGCTATTGTTGATGTTGCTGTCAGTACTTTTCGCCATCTACATGCTCTCCCGCTATCCTTCCATTTACAGCGAGAGACCGGTGCTTTGGCTAGGGTTATCGATCGAGGACAGAAGGGCATTGATTTTATGCTGAGGAGTATGGTCTTTAATGTTGTTCCCACCATTTTGGAAGTTGGTATCGTCTGTACCATTCTTGCCACCAGGTTTGGACCTAGCTTTGCCGCTGTGGCAGCTACCACTGTTGGTGCATACACCGTGTTTACCTTTGGCACTACGCAATGGCGCACTACGTTTCGAAGGCAGATGAACAAGGCTGATACTGCTGCCTCTTCTAAAGCCATTGATTCGCTGCTCAACTTCGAGACCGTCAAGTACTTTGGCAACGAAGAGCATGAAGCACAGAACTACGGCAAGTTTCTCAAAGAGTATGGAAATGCACATGTCAAGACGCAGGGTTCTCTTAGTTTTCTTAACTTTGGACAGAATGCCATTTTTTCGGCGGCTCTGACTACCATTATGCTCATGACTAGCCAACATATTGCAGCTGGCACTATGACTATCGGAGATCTTGTCATGGTTAATGGAATGTTGTTTCAATTATCGCTCCCCTTAAACTTTTTGGGCACTGTGTATAGAGAAGTGCAACAAAGTCTTATAGACATGCAATCAATGTTTTCTCTCTTGGCGCAGCCAGGGACTGCTCCGATCGCCGGGAAACCACTGCGTCCGCCACTACGTCTTCTTGACAAAGAAAATGGGGCGACTGTCACCTTTGACAACGTCTCCTTCGGATATACCGGGGACAGAAAGATTCTGGACGAGGTGTCATTCGAAATTCCGAATGCGTCAACTGCTGGCATCGTGGGCCCAAGTGGCTGTGGAAAGTCAACTGTCCTTCGTTTGTTGTACGGTCTGTACAAACCTGATAGTGGCCGTATTTTGATCGATGGCCAAGACATATGGGGGTTGGACATGCAAAGCGTCCGGGCTCGAATCGGTGTTGTACCGCAGGACACTGTGTTGTTTAACAACACTGTGAGATACAACATTGGATACGGTCGCTTGAGCGCATCTGACGAAGAGATTACTGAAGCTGCCAGGCAAGCCGCCATTCACCGTTCCATCATGCGTTTCCCCGCTGGTTACGAGACGCAAGTAGGGGAGAGGGGTTTGAAGATTTCCGGGGGTGAGAAACAGCGATTGGCCATTGCTAGGACCATTTTAAAGAACCCCGCTCTTCTCTGTCTGGATGAAATCACAAGTAGCGTGGACAGCAGAACAGAGCAGGAAGTTCTTCGATCTCTAAATGACCTCTCAATGTCTAGGACTGCAATATATATTGCACATCGTTTATCGACAGTTTCAGGTCTAGACAACATCATTGTGCTTAATCGCGGAAAGGTGGTTGAGGTTGGAACGCATGGGCGATTGCTTGAGAGTGAAGGTGTGTATGCAGATATGTGGTCCAGACAACAGGCATGAAAAGAAACCATTGCCTTTGACGGGAGAGGAAATATTGCATCGCCAGCAGAAGTTGGCAACCCCTAGGGGGTTCTTGCCCTGACTTGCTCGAGATAGTGAACACTTGAGCAACAAGTTGTCATTTGCAGGACTGCTTCTTCAAAGCTTTGAATATGTTCTTGATATCTGAAACCGATGACAACCAGAAAGCATGTATGTTTGCTTCATCGTCCGGTCCTCAGATAGTGCAGGAGTTTCATCCCCCGTGCAGACGAAACCCAGACTTTTCAATGGTGGCCCATTGGCAGTTCAAAATTTCCCTATCCAATTGAATTGGGGAAGAAAGCGAGATTCTGTCTGTTGGTAAATCGCCCGAGGTGCTGTGATTGATGATGAGCCATGGAATTGTACCTGTATTTCATTCAAGATCTCAGATTTTGGTGACCGCATTGACTGGAGATGGGAACGCGTTTGGTCCAGTTGCGTTTTTTCTGCGTGTCCTTCGCTGTCTACTGATGATGGTTGCCGCGGCATCATGTGATTAATCAATACGTAATATGCTTCCACATACCGAATTGGAAAAACTCCGACTGGGGCACAAGAATGTGAATCGGACCGGGCACATGGGTGTAGGCGAGCTGGCCAATAGGTTCCTAGCAGCTCCTCTGAGCTGGATCACACGTAGGGTGCCACCAGACTTCCCCCTCAGCTAGCAGGACCTTTCCGTGGTTTCGAAGAAAGTCGCATACCTTCATGAGGGCAGCAATACCATTCGAAAGTAATCGAGTGTTTGACCTACGGTCGGCTGCACTATGCGAGACGTAGTTTTGACTCCAGAAGCCAGGGCTCTCCGCCACTTTAGCGCGTTTTGCTTTTTAACAAGCGTTGCCAGCTTGATGATTATTGCATGTTCGCGAGAGTTCAGCTTTCACAATAAGAAGTCGAACTCAATGTCCATCAGTGAAAGAGCTCTGCTCGAGACATTTCGGTCTCGGACCCGTGCGGTTTCTCTGAAGCGGAATGGTATTGTGCGGATGGTAGATACCAGAGTAGGTGTGAATGTGGAAACTCATAATTTGACGTTTGTCCTGGAGAATTTGGAACTGCAGAGCCTCGCAGATGATGGCGCCCCTTGGATGTTCAGTGAGGATGATGATCCTTTTGTAGAGCGTGAGAACGATACTAGCGCTATGCTTGCAAATTCGAAAATCAGTTGGAACCCGGACGGCGTGGGAGATGGTTCTTGCGAAAGTGGTGGAAGCGGAAGGAAGTCACGAGGTTACTTAGACCCTGTTAATTACTTTCTTGGCCTCATGGAGCCCCCAGACTTTGCTGAGACAGTCATCAAGTTGGAGAACCTTACGTTGGTGGAGTTTTCACATATCAACACGGCAGATGCGGGCAGTTTTTGGAATATAACTGGTGAGGCTGGTGACACACGACTTTACGAACACGGAATGCTAGATATATCTTTGGGAAACGAGAGTCTGCTTTCTGCGGTAAATGTCCAATGGTTTCAGAACATTTCTTATCCAAGTCCGCTTGGGCAAGCCCCAGAAGGTGTGTTTGACATTGGAGGTTATTTTGTTGGAGAAATAGATGAGAACCGAACAAACTTTGAATGGCTTAAAAGATTGGATCCATTTCGCATGGGCTATGTTCTGGGCATTATGACTGCCGCCTCCCTTGGACCACAAGAGTGCTTTGCATCAAGCAACTGGTGGGTGAGCTTGCGCAGCTTTCCAGATCCACGGAAGCCATTTTCGGAGGATCCTGTCGTAACCTTTGTGCAGCAGAACGTCACGTCGCCTGGCCCTAAATCTGGAACATATCAGGGTTCAAGTGAGAGTCACATAGCGGCTGCACAAGACCTAGCAAGTTTCGGAAAAGCAGGTGTTACCACTTCGGTTTCTGCGGCTGTGGGTTCCGCTGTTGCTAGTGCTGCAGTGGCGGTTGTGGCTCCAGGTACAGCGGCATTACCGCCGGGTCAAGCTGTGACTAGACTGATTCGGACTGCGGCTTTTGTCGCAAAGATTAGTGAAATACAGGGATTCCATTCGGAGGCAATGACGGAGTTTGGGGAAAGCCTAAGTGTTTTCGCTGGGAAGTTTCCATCTCCTTTTGCAAGTAATCTGGACACCTCGTTGAGGAGTTTCCGTAGAGCGCTCCATGGTGGGGACAGTTTTTGGGGACGAGATACTAGCGAAGGGAAAAACAGCACTCGAGACGGCGATTCTGAAGATGAAGAGGACGGGTCCATCAGCGACGATGAGTTCACAGCTTGCATGTTTTACACGTCTATTATAGTCTTCGGCTTCTTGTTTGTCCACCTTATCATCTGGTTGGCGACCAGGAAGAAACCACTCGAGAAACAACTTCCACCCCACGCTTGGATGGTGTACTTATTCTCCATCGTCATGTCATATGTGTATACTGCCGTTGTTCTCAACTCTGCTCAATACTTGAGATCACATGTCGGAAAGGGAACCGGCAAACCGGGCTATTATGCGATGGCCGTGTTGGAACTTGTGTTGGTCGGAGGAGGATTCACTGTGTTTTTCTTAATCATTATGTATTTGGCGGTTGTGAGGGTAAGGAGGAAGGAAGTGAAATGGGTGCCGAGAGAAGAGCTTGCCGACCCGGAGGCGCGAAGAGGTGCGCTTATCATTGGAGAGTACGAAGCTAGTGACGACAATGCCTTTCACACGCTTTTTGAATGCTATTACACGTCGCTCACGGGCCCACGGCTGTGGATTGCAGGAATAGAGTTGTGCGTGATTCTTCTGGATTCAATTTTCACCGCGATAATCTGGAATGAGGTTGTCTGTCTTGCAATCTTAGTGTGTGTATACGCATTTCTCTTTACTCTGTTCTTGACGCTAGCACCTTTCGTGGACAAGGTCGAAGGGTACCTAGTGGTGCTGTTGGGTTTCGTGGAACTTGTGATGCTTATTTTGGAATTCCTGGGGGCACTGGGGGATTTTGCCACTGCTGAAAAGATGGAGTTCGCGGGCCTAATCCTTGGATTTATTGCTATTGGCCTCGCCGTGGTGATGGCTCTGTACGGGGACATAATTCCCACACTATTTTCGCTCTGGCATATGGCTAAGCGCAAGTTTTTCGGAGAGAAGACGTCAGAAAGTGAAGCTGACAGTAATGCAAGTGGTACAGGATCCGAGTGGAGTGCTCTGTCAAGTTCTGCAAGTTCTGAGACAGAGAGCTCTGCTCGAAACAGTGGGTCTGTCTCGACTTCGGAAGAGGATTCGGAGTCTGAAATAGATGCTCTGGCCGACTATGATATCCGGCAGAGGTGTCACAGGCGAGCCTCGGCAATCAATATGATATCCGATAGGACTAATAAAATCGGCGATACGGGACAGGAGGCGAACGGGCGTGGTGTAAATATGCACGGATGGGAAGAGGATGGCGAAAGTGTGGAGTTATCACTGAAAGAATCGAAAATTATGGGTAAAGTTCGAGAACGTAGCTATGAGGGAATATTATGGACTTCGAAACATATACAAGACATTGTGGTCAAGTCTACCTCATGTGAATCAGTACTGGAATATTAAATTGGTGTCAGACTTGTTGACTAGTGAAAGCAGGATTGAAGAAGTCATCGGCAGAAACGGTCGTTCTGAGCACACCCAGTCGCCAACTGCGATGCTACGCAGAGGGTACACCCGGAACTCTTGGTAGGAAACGTTCTTGCCGTTTCTTCCGTCCACTCCAAAACAAAGCGTATGAGCTTTTGACCGGAGTATGAACCGAAGGAAGGCATGTCAAGTTGCAGCCACACGCTGAGATGCAAATCCGAAGGGTAGAAACACTGGTCAGCGTGACGCACGCCCCGCATCAATGCAACGTCTCGGTGCACAGTTTTCATCAATGGGTGGTAGAAGAGCAATATATACCCTACCAAGGGGACCAGGGGTACCATTGGCACCCCTTGGTATCATACGTCCTAAGGTCCTCTTCGTCTCGAGGCTCTCGCGTGCGATTCCGTTGGATATATGAACATCCGTTCTGGGCAAGAGGGAGTCCGAGAATGCAGGGGTGATAATATTGCGCGGTGCTAGAGATGATTGGTACGAAGATGATTGGGTCTTCGTAGGGACACAGCCCCTGATATACAGAAGCTGGAATAGCGGACATGTACGAGTGCAAACTAAATAAACGGTGTGGGTTAGACGATGAAATTTTCATTACGAACCTACGCTTTATTAACCAGAGGACGGCTGGGTTTCTTTATACGACTTTCACGGAGGCGTTTGCAACGGGAGGAAAGGGAAGATGGGGGCCGCAGATGTGTTGGTAGGATTCATTATACGCCGTCTAGTCGAAAAATGTAGGCAATTTAGCGGCTGGGAAGTTCCCACAAGGACCATTGGGCACGGGACGCAGCAGGAGACGATTCTCTCGCACAGTCTGCCTCACCTGAGGCGAGGAGATTATGCGGGTAGCGTCACCGTTTATTGTTTTTCAGTATCCCTAAGCATCCCTCGTGGCGAGGGATGGTGAAAAACGAGATTTCAGGGTAGATGCAAATGAGTGAGGCGATTTATTCGGATTGGGCTCTTGGAAGGTTTTTGGAGGTAGTGTTGCGGGGAGCGAGTGGATTATAGAAGCGGTGCGGACGTGGTGTTCGATGAGCAATTGGGGCGAGTAGGAGATGCAGAGTAACGCAGGGAGGTGACGCAAGAACGGGTCATTGTTGCATGCTACTAATTTAAATTAATTTAGCCTGATGCTAAATTGGGGGCGAGGACGAGATGTTGGTGTGTTGAATGGCACGCGAGATACGTGACGATGTCATACAGTAGAATGTACTTTACAGAACTTTCCATTTGATTGAAATCAACAGCCAGCACTGCACACGTGTACAAAATCCTAACTACAGCAGC
Organism: Bonnemaisonia californica; assembly: GCA_032355485.1. NCBI lineage: Eukaryota > Rhodophyta > Florideophyceae > Bonnemaisoniales > Bonnemaisoniaceae > Bonnemaisonia > Bonnemaisonia californica. Next base: position 18,475 of record JAUBNZ010000261.1, read on the forward strand.
GCAGGTCCCGAAAGCACAACCAAACACATAAACATGGCATCGTTCACTTTTTCAAACCGTCAAAGCCTTCGACTGGCACATCTCATCCCATTCCATAGTATGGAATCCATACCCGGCGCGAACAGAAACGCGCAACCGATCTGCCGGCAGCGGTAGAATCATGCAGCAGGCGACTGCAACGTCATGCGAGAGGCGACTGCATGTTTGTGGAATGGTCGCGATGTGCGTTGGACTGCTTGTGGAGAGTGGAGAGTGATGCCCTAGCTGAAGACCTGCTTTCGTGTGGGTGACGGTGCAGCACGCAGGAGTATGTGGTGGCTGGCGGTCGTTTGTGGCGCTGGTGGCTATCGGTGGAACGAAGTTCCAACGTGGAAGGATGGCCGGCTAGTCTCGCGCATGGCACTGAAAGGTGGTATAACGAGTCTCATGGAGGGTACGTTATGGCGTGCTCATTGACGCCGTAACGTTCCCTTCAGGTACCTCCGAGGGGTACAGTACCAACGGGTACAGCACGGTGCGCATGGGTGAGAAACGCAATGGTTGCCTATTTCACATTACACTGTAAAGAAACCCTCAATTCGGGTGTGTTGTATGCGCAGCTAAATTAAGAAAGTGTGCATACAGGACACTGACGTAGGTGGGCACGTATCGCTCCCTTCGCAGCCACACCTTGTTTGACGTCAAATTCATTATTTTTCCGGAAAAATAGTGCTGATTGCTGATCTGTGGCATCTTCCATGACTGCACCATGCACCTCGCAGTTTTAATCAATTTACAAGACCTCAGATGTAATAAGGCGCATCTGGAGTCCAGAGATTCTGAGCTAGTCTAGAGGGGACGCTTGTCGTGTGTTGGTAGGCTGACGCACGGGTGTGACGTGGTGTGACATCCTGTAAAGCCGTATGATGAAGCAGCCGATGCGCCGCCATTGGCCCATCGGCGCCTCCAGGACAGCGCCCAGAAGCCTTGCCGAGGACATAATTTACGTTATGGCGGCAGCTGCTGGGAGCTGCGGCCAGCTCTGGGCAGTCTGTCGTTGGCGTGGCCATGTTACAGACCAGCGGACGCAGAATGGGGCTGTAAAGTAGGCCTACTGTAAAGGCATTGACAGTAGTGTATGTGGGGCTTACAAGAGTGTACGGGAGTGTAGATAACGTAGATTACTCAGTCACTCTTATCGCACTTTTCAGTAACATGTTCTGACATGTTCTCTCGACAATGTCACGCCATTGCTGACCGTTGTGCGGGCCGGTTGTGCATGTAATTTCCGTCACATCGGCCGCCGCGCTGCATGCTGCATTCGCCGTTCTGCCTCGAGGCAGCATGTTTTCTGCCTCCGTAGGAACAGTGTTACGGAGTGCGTACAGCACGCCTCCGCACTGCAAGTCACACAGTGGCCCCAACCATTTAAACCAAAATACACACCCGACAGCGTGTCACATTATGTTACTCAGTTGCACCGCTCGCGGCGGCACCCATACGCCATTGGCCACGTTCCC
>JAUBNZ010000262.1:0-19969 GCA_032355485.1 Bonnemaisonia californica
AGTTCGTTCTGACCATAAAAGGCTCCGTTGTAAGCAAATTACATCGACCTACTGATTGAACCTACAAGAAATAGTCGGCAAAGCCTACTGTAACAGGTCGCACAATGGCCTTTTTACATCTGTATATCGAAGGTATCAATACAAAGAGTAGGATTCCGCGATCTACTCCTCTGTCCACGACCCGTTTGCCATTGATCTTTGCGTACAATTCTATAGTTTTGGGGAACAAGCAGGGCATCTTGGCATAAAACCTGGCATAGAACTACGACACATGCAACAGATTACCCCTTTCACACAACTGATTTACTCTTGCTTGAGAAATACTTGAAAGTGTGAATATTGCACTCTACCAATAGCGCAGTGGATGTTCAAAGCAGTGGCTAAACATATATAACCCATTCGGTACCCAAGTACCCAATGGGAATCTGTACCATTGATGACTACAATTCTCTCTTGGTCGACTAGTGCGTCAAAACTCAAAAACATCAGCTGAATCACTTCCTTAATTTGTTTCACCCTTACAGTATGTATCGAGCCATGTCGTCATCTCTGCAAGTACATGCATAACTGACTCCCGTGCTCTATACCCATGACCTTCATGTGGTAAAGACACGTATCGCGTAATCTTTCCGTGACCTTTCAGCGCCTGATACATTCTTTCGCTTTGCATGGGGAATGTACCAGGATTGTTGTCGGCATCTCCGTGAATCAACAGCAGCGGGGACTTGACCTTGTTTGCGTACATGTACGGTGACATGTCCGTGTACACATCCCTCGCCTCCCACAACGTCCTTTCTTCACTCTGAAAGCCGAAAGGAGTCAAAGTACGATTGTAGGCCCCCGATCTCGCTATCCCACAGCAAAACAAATCTGGTGCATGAGCAAGCAAATTTGCTGTCATGAATGCACCATATGAATGCCCACCGATAGCAATTTTCCCCCTTGTTGCGATTCCCCTTCCCACTAGAAACTCTACCGCTGCTTCTGCGCTGCTAACGAGCTGAGAAATATATGTATCATTAGCCTCATCTTCCCCCTCCCCAATAATTGGCATTGCAGGACCGTCCAAAATGGCATAACCCCGAGTTAACCAGTAAAGTGGTGTTCGAGCCAGCTTCACAAAACGGAATGGAGATCCGCGAGTCTGGCCAGCAAATTCAGCGGATTTGAATTCACGGGGGTAAGCCCACATAAAGACTGGCAATCGACCATCTCGCTTACTGTCGTAATTGGGAGGCAAATAGAGCGATCCGTTCAACCTCACGCCATCCGCTCGTTCATAGTGAACGATTTCTCTTTGTACATCGACCAACTCCGGTGCAGGATGCGGAAACTTGGTAACCACCTGTAGTTTTGCCGGTGTGGTGGAATGGACATCGGGATTTTTAACAGGGGCAACAGTATTGATGCTTTCAGAAATACTCGCAAACGAATCCGCGGCGGCCTCGCTGAGATCCAAAATGTAAAAGTTGGGATTCTCTTTCGGACTTTCTTGCCTAATCAACACGTCTTGCGGTGCACCTGTGACGGCATCCTCTTTCAAAACAGTAACAACAGCTTCGAAGTGAGGGGGGGAACTTTGCCAAATCCGAGTCTTATCCCCAGTTAACGTATCGAAAAGGCTCAGGAAAGGTCGGTCGCCATCATCGGAAGCCCCAGCTCCCTGTAAAAGCAAGAACGGACGACCAACCGTGTCATTTCCGGCATTTTCTTCTCTTCCTTTCGGGAAAATGAGCCTTATCACTCCTTTCCCGGCTGCGTTTCTCGTTGAGCACACATTTCCAGGATCATTGTACCTGTCTTCCCAGTTCAGGACATCAATGATGAGTCGCTTCGGGGCCTCTCCCTGACTCAAATCACAGGCTCTTGCGCAACAAGGTCCTTGTACGTCAATATTCTCTAAGGGTGTATCTCCATCCGTACTACCAATTGTTTCTTCAGAGGGGCGCCCCGGTGCTATCAGATAAGATCTTGCAGATCGAGTCTTATAGCGCCTCTCCGTTATCAACGCAACGGAGTCAGAGCCCCAGGAAATTCCATTGTATCGCCACTCAAGAGATGCAAGACGACGAGGAACCCCCGTAAAGGGTGAAGAAAGAACGTATACACAATCACGAATATCTGCATCTTTGTTCGGATCTCCACCGTCTTGTGCTTCTGCCCAATACAATGTTGCGGGTGCATCTGATCTCCAACCAATACCACGAGGGCCTTCACCGACGCCATCAAATGCTAAAGGAATCTTATCCTGTAACGGAATCTCCGCAACGATGCACACAGTAGCTCCTGTCTTTGAGTCCCAGACCTCAACCTTCCGGGGGAACCTTCCCGCCGGCATCATGTACTGATAGGGTGGGACCATAACATCTATGAGCAAATAACGCCCATCTGGCGATGGAGAGGCACGCCGAAATGCGGCTGGTAGCCCCACCTCGTGCATTTCACATGCATCGGTATCGACAACACCAAGTTGACATGTCGTGTAATGCTCAAATAATGATACGTCATGGCGCGATTTAAGCAAATCCTGGAAGGTACGGGACGGAGCGGGTTTGCTGCTAAGGCTCTCCTGAATGACCGGACCCTTGGGTACCGGTGACTTCTCTGGCATACTGCGATCCTCAATAACAAATTTGGCAACTATGGTGCGCGAGTCTGCAGACCATGTAAACGGGTCACCACAAACGGCATTGAGACGAACACCTGGCATAACGCAAGTAGCGTGGCGGGTTTCCGCATGGACGACCCAAAGCTCGAGCCCGCGCAGTGGCCTGTAGATGCAAAAGGCGAAACGGGAGCCATCCGGCGACCAGCGGACATAGCCCAGCTCCAGAAAAGCGCGCTTCGGTGGCGGAGGAAGACCAGTAATAGGAATTTGTTCACGTGAAGGGTCGTCGACCCGCTGCATATGCATGCCAATGAAGTAGTCGGCGCGGGATGGAGCGTAGGTGGTGGCATTAATGCGGAAACCAGCAAGTCGCAGCTCTTCCGCTGCGACCTCTGCGATGGGTGGAAGGTTCGGACGATCCAACAAAACTATCCATTTCTTGTCGGCGGGCTGGAGCGAGACAGTTGGGTCAGCATTGGCATCAACCAGGTGGGCTATCTCGGGAGGAGGCAGACGGTACATTTCCTCGCACTCGTCTATGTAGCAGACATCGTCGTCATCGTCGAAGCCCAGGTCTGGGAGGCGCGGGGTGGAGGGCGGGCTAACGCCCCTTTGAGGAACTACTCCCATGTCAGACGGCTTACCGGGCGGCTGGCGCAAGACAGCCACTGGGGTGGTGTGCGGCTTACAGAGACGGGCTGAGGTGTCTGAGGTGGCCTGGGGTGGGACTATGAAGCTGGAGTTTTTGTGAAGCGGGTTTAGCAACAGTGGAGCTACAAAAGCTGCGTTCTGAGAGATGGACATTGTGCGCTGCAGGGCAATGCGGGTGCAGAAGAAGAGGGCTAGTGCTGCCAGCTCGGGTGATGTATTGTAATGGCGAGAAAAGGAGAGTCTCGTTCTTGTCCTGAGCAGAAAGGAAGCGACAGAGAGCAGATGAAGGAACGTTCAGCGGCGCCCTCGTGGGAAGACGGAAGCTGGAGGTAATACACTATTACTTGCTTGCAGGTGTGGTCAAATGCGTTGTGTTTGTGTGGCAGAGATGACGTGGAGCGAAAAGAAGGAAATTTGCGCTCAGTGCTTCTATACACTTTCCACCCACAGACAATGGAGACGTCAGCAGCGCATTTGTAAGTTACCAAGGGTAGTTGATGACGGAGATGGGAAGCGGATATTCTGCAGTGCGAAAAAGGATACGAATTCGAGGGATGCAGCTGAAGTATGTTCTGCTGCGGTGAGCGAATAGCGAAGAAACTGTGCCATTCGCGGGGTAGAGCCGTACCGGGCGTACCGAGGGGTACCAGGTTACCCAATAAAACAAAACTTGCCGTGCGTATTGCTCATGAGCTGGGAGAGTATCACAAAACAATCGCCAATGTACTGCTTCGACAAACACATGTGCATATGTGATTGAATGGCTTCCATGCTTCCGTGCCCTCCTATTCGCTGGTACGAGTCTGCACCCACTTACGTCATACCTCTACTTATTGCCCAATGAAAGGGCCGATACCCCTTAACATATGATACAATGAATGCCAAATACCAAACTACAAAAACATTTACTGTTGGACTCTTTTTGGAATACATACCTACTGGCCTATCGAAGCCCGGAATAATATGCCATTACTCCAATTAAATATCTACATGCATAGGTACCTACCAGGACAATCACAGGGTGTGAAGTAATACCTTCAATATTGGCAGTGGAAAGTTTCCCAAACCTCGTTTTGGTCCCCGGACCGCTTGTGGCTGTCTGGTACCCTCCAAGGCTAGATACTACTGCCCCTTTAGCCTTTCTTCCTGCACCCCCAGCTGGATATGGGTCCACCTTCAACTTTAGACGCAAATGCGCCATTCAGGAATATCTTTTGTAATCCTACAGTTTGACATTCCTGCCAATCATAATGCCAAGCACCAAGCGCCCAGTTCTCACTCTCAAGCTCACTCACAAGTTCTCACAGTAATACGTATACCCTTCGAAGGGTACTTTAGGAATCCTACTTCAATAATAACGAATAATCCTACTATAGCACACTCTTCAGTAAAGTAACATGAACATGTTATTTTACTGAAGCGTGAAGCGTGTAGTAGCATTAGTTCCCATGGTACCTCCTGTTCATATAACATGAACATGTTACAAGAACATGGTGTACAGTACATGGTGTACCAAGGGGTAACCAAAGGGTACCAGGGGTACCTAAATCAGTTCCATAGTAGCTTGAGCTAAATCATTTGCACTATCTTAACCCATGTACTTACAGTTACACTACGAACAGTTTGTAGTACTTTAGTTATTAGAAGAACAGGTACCTTTACAACCAAACAGTCTACTAGAATAAGCAAGATGAGCCTATTTTTAATTAGCGGGTTATGTTCTATAGTGTAAAAGTAACTCTGGGTTCACGAAAGACAATGGAGTGGCTACCTTGACGTCGAAGGATACCATATAAACTTCGAAAATCAAAACTTTGATGCTTCATTGTAGCATCAAAAGGTTATAGATTTGGGGCACTTTGAGGACACCATACTATTCATAAAAAGTAAAACGGTCGGAACACTGTGTACAAATCCTAGAGTTGGTACTCTAGGCATAGGCTACCAATACCCTAAATTCGAAGATTGAAGGACGAGGAAAATATACATAAGACAGAAATGCTTCATTCTTAGGCCCGAGAGGTAGCCAATACTGCTTGAAAGATCGCATTCTCTTGTCTTGCCGCACAATAAAGAGCTGATTCGGGCACAGTATTATACATGCATAATTACATCCGGGGCCAATTTTACATCCAATGGTTTACGTACTGTTTATCATTGCCGCTGTAGCTGTACTTTATGTCATGTGGAACTCCTAATCAGATCCTATACTCGGCCCTGTTGACTCAGTTGAATAGAAGATTCTGAGAGTTTGGTACACTATACGGATTGAATGTACTTACTACCACTCAGAAAGGTACTACTTGCCCGGTTTTTGCGTTCACGGAATGTAATACATTGTAAATTTTCTTTGTGGGCTAATGGTGTTCCATACTGCTGTAACGGTGTCACATTAGTGATGTTCATACGTCTCTGTACTTGGCCTATCTCGTAAAGCGAATCGTTCTTCCCTCAGATACCTAGTCTCTTTAGTGCCCGAACAAAAATGTAAACGATTTCAGAAGTGGCCGTGATAATCGAGTTTTCGCTCCCGAACATCCCTTATTGCTAAGGGATGCTCGGAAGCACAATATACGGTCAATATGACGGCTGTCTGGTGCAAGTGTAGGCATTTTGCCTCACATTTTTAATAGTCATGGCACGAACTCATAAATCGTGAAGACTGTAGTTTACGAAATCAGTAAAAACAATGTCCGGTGCGGGACCCGGCTGCACCCGAACGTCCAGGCAGAACTCTGATCATCTCTGCCCCTAGCTCCCTTGATACCAACAACTGCTTTATTTTGAGAAAAACCAACACAGTCTCTACCCTTCGGTTCAGTAGACGAAAGGCCAGCACAGCAGATTTAAAGAAAACTCGGTCAACGCATAGATCGGGAAATGTTATTTTTGTTGACGAAGAACACAAACGCCTCACTAATGCGCAATCAGTTGCGCTGCAGTTCGAAGTCGGCCTGATGCTTCTACAGTATATCTCGACTACATAACAGTGGAGGCCAATGCTGGCAGCGTGCATCATCTTCAATGACACTCCTCGAGGGGACACCAATGGTACCAGGGGTACCAAGGGTACCCCTGATTCCCTACCGTTGTGGGGCCAAATCCCCTAAACCCCTTGGGTTACCCTTAGCTATCCCATCGAAATACACACTGTACAGTAGCTCTTAACAACGTGTCACCTTCGTAAGCAGCAAGAAATATAAGGGTATGTTCTAGAAGTTCAACATCAATTGTATATCAAGCTCAACCATCTTATCACACCAGCACTGGAGCTGTGTCGATTTCAGGGGCGGTTGGGTCCTCATTGGACCATATTTCCTTTGACAATCCTAGGACACCCAATAATTGAAACGTCTTACTTTGAAGATGAACACCGTCTGCCAAGACCACTGGACCCTTCTTAGGGTCATGAACAGGCCCGCTTCTTTCGAAATCAGACATTGCTAGCACGGATGGCCTGACGCCTTTCTCCTCAAACGATTTCATTGTCCGTTCAATCTCCTCATCTGTAGGGGAAGTGGTCCTGTCGGCCTGTACTCCCTCTGTATCTAAAATAGACAACCACTCCGGATCTAGGTCAATACGTGCTTCTGCATCCTTGGTAGATGTTTGACCATTCCCAAAATGGAGGGATTCGCGCTGCATAGACTTGGGAACAGGAATATCCAGAAATTGAATGAAATCGCGTCTCGGGAGGGCTTTATCCAAAGCCAGAAACTTCGTTTGCTCTCCGGGATCAGAATGCTTGACAAGCGCTGGGAATTTGACATGCATATGTGCAGAAAACCAATAGCGTGGTTTCAGGTGATACAGAAGCCTTGCAGTTCCCGGGTTACCGAATGAATTATTACCAATTTCCGTTCGCAGAAACGGTTTTGCCTTCAGCAATTCCTCCAAATTACCATGATCAGTGATGCCACGAGGCCAGTCATGACTGATGAAAATATCCAAGGGGCGCTTAATTCGCATCAATCTACTGACATCCTCCTTTCGAGTGTGATAGACGGTCTTCTTCTGATTCTTTGGATATGGTGGCCGTTCACATCGCTTTTTCTCGTAGTTGTGTTCAGTGTAGACTCCGCTGATGCCAGCTATTCTGAGGCCTCGAAAATTAATGACCCCCGCATTCCCCAAAAAGTACATATTGGGGGCCACGAGACCACCAAGAGGAATCTGCTGCATGTGATTGGAAGCCTCATGATTACCACCAACGAAAACAGTAGGGATAGTTGCAGTAGACTTGCCGGCATAATACTTCCAAAATGAACGCATATCCTTGAACCGGTCTGGACATGACATGCAGGTCAGATCGGCCGCATTTCGTACGGCCTGGAAATCACCAGCACATATGACGAGTTCAACTGCGATTTTCTGAACGCGCTCTACTTCGCGAATAGCATCGTAGATGGCGTCGAGCTCTCCGTGTGCACAACCTACTACGGCCACTTTCATAGCACGCGGTGGTGCAGCAGACGCATGCAATGGACGACGAGTGCAGCGTGATATTTGACGGGAAGGTAGACGGCAAATTGCTGTTGATGCTCTGCACCAAGCTAGACGGCTCATATCATGCGAACTTGGCGATGCAGGAGTATTTCATTGTGGCTTTTATTGCCTGCGACCACGCCCACTTCTGGATGAATCGGAATCTTGATGCGACCATAAGGTATCATAGACGTAAAACATTAAAGCATTGTTAAAAGAGCTTCCTAAGCTCTTTTAGGAAGGCCTCTGCCACCCAGTGACACCTTCAAATCAACGCTGGGACAGCGTTGCATTGAAAGCGCTGCCAACACTGACACGCGTACTGAAGATAGGGCAGCTGTCCTTGGACGATAAGGGATCTACAGTACAGTACATAATATACATGGATGGCATGATGTCACTGACATCACCCATCCAAAAAGTTAGGTATTCCTACAGTTTAAACTTTTTTAAAAACTTTAAGTTTGAAAACCTCTTGCCTTCCTTTACAGTTGTACACTGCACAATTCTGTACAGCAGTGTATCTCTAAACGCGGCATTGGTTTTCGACACATCATCCTCAGTCAACACTGTTGACGGCAGATGATCTTTCCTTGAATCTTGTAAGTACAGTACTTGTTGCTCTAAATGGCGGGAACGTCCTGGTGTAGGAGCAAGGTGTAGAGTCGACACTGACGACAGTTGGGCTTGCTTGACTCTTCACCCTGTTAGCTCAGCTGGACAGCCGCGCCACTCTCGCAGTCCTCCAATTGGAAATTGAGGGCTCGTTTGATTAACAAACTGAAGGCTACTGTGGTGTACAGTCGCCCGATTTTCTCGCACACGCCTCTACTCACCAGCCAGTAAGGAAACTTCAAAACGTCTACTGGTCTTGTTGCAATACAACCAGATGCCTCGAGAAGAAGATGGCGGAAGCGCTACGAAACCGCGTCAGCGAAGAGGATACAAATTTTCCTCATCTACAACTGAAGACTCTTCAGCAGATGCTCACGCAACGTACGGAGTGCAGTTTTGTCTCAAGCCATCCAAGTATCACTTACAAGGTGGAGGCAGTTGGTGGGATAATCGAGGGCCCCTAGAGCCGGATCAAAACTGCGGGCACCGCCGAGATAAATCTCACCAAAATGGATCAAAGAGTCCAGCGTCTACTTCCGCCGCCGCTTCTGCAGCCATTCCGGTGGATGAAATCACGCCAGACCAGCTTGAGACCAGGTGGCGGAACCTCTTTGTCACTTGTAATGGGGCTACAGTGCGCGTGTACGAAGCCAGGAGGAGACAGAAACCCTTGCTCCTGCAGGTTTATGAGGATGAAGATGAGACAGAACAATTTTATTGTGTTGGTTGGACCTACAATGTAAATGGACGTCACGAGTGGTGGGTTTGCGCTGCTGGCAAGAAAGGTGTTCTCAGAGTCATAAATGTACAAGGGGGAAGCGTTCAAAATTCGTGCATCGGCCACGGCGAAGCTATCAATGATCTAAAAGTTCATCCCAGAGACCCAGCACTAGTCATCACAGCCTCAAAGGACGAGTCGCTGCGACTTTGGAATATTCGAACTGGTTCAACCGTTGCAGTCTTCGCCGGTCTGAAAGGCCATCGCGGGGAGGTTGTGCATGTCGATTTCAATAGGGAGGGGAAACGGTTCGCCAGTTGCGGAATTGACAACAGCGTTAGGATTTGGGAAATTGATGAAAACCAGAAGGTCGTGGAAGCTATAAAAGAATCACACCAGGTCGCTGACCTAGGCGTTACTGACACCTATGTGTATACTGATGAGACGGGTTCTAGGCGGCGAACAAAGGTCCCTATCTGCCAGTTCCCGTACTTTGTGACTCGCAAAGTTCACAAGCACTACGTGGACTGCGTAATGTTTGTCGGGGATCTGCTTCTTAGCAAATCCGTTCACAATCGCATGTTTCTCTGGGAACCCAAGTCAGACCGTGAATCTCTGGCATCTCCAGCCACGGAGTATACGCTCTTGGAAGAATATGTCCTCGATCGATGCGATGTATGGTTTATTCGTTTCGGAATGGATCGAACTCGTCATCTTGTTGCCTGTGGAAATGACAAGGTAAGGTACATCGCTGAAGAAGTTCTCACGAGACATTAAGTGGCGAAAGTGTGAATATCTCTAACGTTTGTTCTGTGCCAATGTTCTATTTTTCATTCATGCGATGCAATTACAGGGTATTGTGACAGTGTTCAATTTGGCCGATATTCCGTCCAAGCCACTTTGTAAAGTGCAGCCCAAGGAGAAGTATAGATATAACTCACAGTTTGTTCGGCAATGTGCATTCTCTGATGACGGATCAATCCTTTTGGCTGTCGATGACATTTCTTGTGTGGTTCAGTATGAGCGGATGTAAGAAACTAATAAAGAGGGAGTTCGACATGGTAGGTGTTGCCCATCTTACTAAACATCTGTCGGTTAGTAAAAGACGAGAATAAACATCCAGAAACTGTAATTTACCACCAAAGGCTGGGCACTGGGACGTATAAACAATCCATGGCGTCAGTTTTGATCGGCAAAACTAGAGTTATTCTGACGCTGGGGAATCCTCAGATTCATCGACAATGGCCATCTTGATAGCACGAGCAAGCTTGGTTGGGACCTGGTTGACACTTCGCCCAAGCTTAGTCGGAACCTGTTTGATAGAAATTGCAATTTTGGCGATAAGCTCCTGCTTGGATGGGAGAGCAGCAATAGCAGTGATGCCGTCAGCATCGTACTTGACTCCCTCAAGGACGCCTCCCCTGAGTCTATCCTCTCGCTTCACTTCCTTCGCGAACTTTTCATAAGCTGCGACGCTTCCCTTGATATCGTCTTTCACGAAAAACCACATGGATGACTGCTTGGTGAGATCACCTGCACCTTCCCATTTCGAATCAGCAACAGCGCGACGCATAAGGGTATTCTTCACTGCGGAGAGAGTAGTTGTAGCTGGTACCTTATTCTTAAGGTTTCGCACATCAGACACTTTCAAACCATCCAACGGAATAGCAAAGATCATCTCGCAACCGTCCAATTTTTCAACAACTTGAGCAACCCTCGCAGCCTTCGATGCAATGTTGGATTCCGAAAGCATGGTAATATTTGCCCGATGAGAACGCGCATGGGTGTTGGTGAGCAGTGACGGGGAGGACGAGACGTTGGTTACGGGTGAAAAGCGGCTTGTGCCGAGGGCAATTGGCGCGACAAACGCAGATGGAGACATTGCAAAAAGATGAAGTGCGAAGGAGCGCGGCTTTGCAGATAGATGAAAGGAAGCAGGTAGCCAATACTACGTTCTGATTACTCGTGTTTTCTTCAGGAAGGTTGTAAGGAGGTTTCTAGTCGTCGTTTGAGATGACCTCGCCACAGTCTTCTCACGGATGCAATCTCGATGAAAAACAGTCGTTGCAACAATAATGAGAGCGCACGGGGTTGCGGAATCCAGCCAATGGGAAAAAGGAAAGCGTCACAGGGTCACCAATGGGAACATTGATCTCCGACACCCAAATGAATGAATGAATTAATTTTATTTAATAAATAAATTTAGCTCTTGGACCTCCTCTGCATGATTTTTCGGAAACTTTTTTTTTCCATCGCCAGGTCCAAATTAAATTTACTGAGGTTTTCCCAGTTTCCGAGCATGGCTGGAGAAGGCATCCCTCTGGATCAACGGCTTTTTCCGGTTTCCCCACTCTTGTTGCATTTTATCAAATCATCTCAATCGACAGGATTCCAATGAGATACCAAGGGTAGCACAGACTTCACCTCAGCAGTATTGAGATTTGCGAAATGGGAAAGAAGAAAAGCACTGGCCCAGCCAGTGTCAAGCAGAAGAAGAAGGTGTGGGGATCAAAGCAGGTACTGGCGTCCTCATTTGCTCCGGTTTTCCCTTCTCCATCTCCACGAACAGGTGACAAGGTTCTGGACATCCTCGTCGATGTCTTCCCGCATCCTTTCGCGAAGCGACAGCCTCGGGCACGGAGAATATCCCCTTCAAATGATGGCGATTTAGAGATTACTGATGTGCCCAATGATACCGGTAATAGTTCTGGATCGACCCCTCATAAGGACCTTGGAGAAGATTGCAAACCTAAATCCTGTAAGAAACCTTCGTGGATGCTGTGCGGTCTAAACGAAGTTACCCGTGCCCTGGAACGCAACCTAGTGGAAATAGTTGTAGTATGTAGAGACGTAGTCCCATCTCTTATGATTTCTCATATACCCATCCTTTGTTTTATGCAAGCTGCAAAATTAGTTGTGCTGCCAAGCGATGGAACAGACGTCGGTGCCATAATAGGCACCAAGAGACTTCTTGCTTTTGCTCTGCGGAGGAACTCGAAGAGCTGCCATGTTTCCTCTGAAATAGGCACAGAAATGGCGGGGCAGCGCGATGACACAAAAGTGCCCGATTCGTTATACGAAAGGCTTGCATCACTAGCAACGCCCTTGAATTATCCATGGCTTTCTGCATCAAAGACTCATGGCAAGGTCCCCACCTTCCCTGACCCGAAGATGATACCCCATCGTAGCAAAAAGAACATGGAAGATCCATCTGGATCCTAGTTTTATTCGGTCTTCCTACCGTCCTCTGGATGCTTGGAAGAGGGTGCAGTGACGTAATCCTAATTGTACATTTAACACAATGTGACTAGCTACTAAAGGACCGACCAGCATAATATACTTTTCCCCCAAAGCACCACCTTGAAGGTGGTGCTTTATGGAAAGTTAAATAAACAATTCCCTCTTAATCCCAATATGCCTGCAAGACTATATACTCGGGCGGATGGCATAGCCATGCGGAAAGCAATGTCCTCTTTGTATTCGCTGTTTTGCCCACTGTGTATATATTTAGTGATCGTTTTAGGGAGGAATGACATCGAACTTTTTTTCCAATCGTACCTTCTTCCCTCCCGAGTAACTAGTTTGTTGAACGTATCATTGGGATCAGAAGAATTCCTTACCACGATTGGAAGAAACAAATTAGAGCGGCTACTGAACTGGTAGTTCCTTCCTGGAATCGTGCGACATCCTACTGGGAACTAATTTAATTTAGGACAAGTAATAATGCCAGATCTCGGGTTTCAAACGGTTTCCTTGCCATGTCGCAAACCTATTTAAAAGCCCAAAGTGATACTCCGTACTTTAATTGGTAAAAAAAGTATTTCAACGCCGGCAAATTGAGGGGCCCACACCCACACCAAACCGAATTCTATCGAAACCTAAGGTTAGACCATCACGTGATCACGATATTATTGCATCTGGAGACATATTATATCGTTGCTCTTCCCTATACTAAGGGCAATTTCCGGCAAGTGAAGGGCACCATGGCGAGCGCGAATGCTTTGCGGACACTCAAAATCAAGACTGGAGTTGTGGAGAGGTGCGATTAAGATGTTCCTATCCAGTACTCGGAATAAGTCATTTAGACCTGTTCAACAGTTCGGAGACTAGATTACCCTAACTCATCCAATTTTGTTTGCATCATCTCGAATATAGAACCTTGAAAGAACTGATATCTTATAACGACGAGCTCGAACAAAATAAGAAGGCCGTGGAACAGATTCGCAATGGCGATGATCATTCAATGCTAAAGCAATGGGTTGGTTTCCTTTTCCTGTGCTGGGATGAGTCTCAGTAACCCCTAGGAGGCTCATAACTATTCTAACATGGTGTTCCAATTTCATTTTCTTTACAAATTACTACTGCACACAGGAGAACGTTCTTGGTGAAACACAAGGAATGATCCCCGATACCAGCTCTCGTCTCTCCAATGCCGTAGAGGATCTGGGCTCCATAGTTGTAAGTTAATCTTCGAATTGAGTTTTGGCAATGAAGGCAGCGAAAGAGGACCTAACGAAACTGTTTCTATCTCATGCCATTGAGACTTGTTCCGGACTGCACGCGTAGGAAAATTCTGTTCCGGGAGATGAATACGCCGGGACAAGCGAACTCGAAAATGCCAAAGAAGCTTTGACATCTGCTCGCGAATTGCTGGAGTAAGCCAATGTAGAGGGATTTCACCGGAAGAAGTTGTGTCGGTGTTCAATCACAATTATCACCTCTTCCCTGTTATTGATGGCTCGCAACTATGTGAATGAGAAGACCTGGTGATTGAAACGTGGTCGATTTATTCGATAGCTTTTTCTTTTTCAGTAGCGGCACTAACTGCGGTTGTGCGGCGCTCAGCTTGTCTCCTTTCCAATTCTTTGAGCTCATCCAATGTGTTAGCGCCTTCCAACTTCCACATGCTCTCCTCTTGCACCTTGTAACCTTCAGCTACCATACCCTGCGAGACTAGGCCTTTGACAAAATCTGTTGCGTAGTACTCATATTTTGGAGGATCAAACTTAGTTTTGTGGGCAAAAATTTGTCCCAGAACGTCGAGGTATTGTTTCGCACGAGCAACGACAATTCCAGAATTAAACTCGTCAATTTCGTCAAGCTCTTGTGGGCTCCAGGATACCTTACCATATGACCTGTTCTCTTCGTCATTCGCGAGTTTCATAATAGTCTTCTTTTCGACAATGTCGAGCACTGGACCGCCTTCTTTGGTTTTGCGAATAATTCTGCCGTAGCTTGCAGCGCCTTCTCCTGCAAATTTGCGAGAGCCGGTGAGAACCGTAGCGGCATAGCCGTCACCATACTTTTCTATCTGCCCCAAGTGGTTCGTGAGTAGTTGATTGAGGAGGACATCATCTACGCCAGGGTTGTCCGCATAAGACACAATTATATGCCCAGAGTAGGTTTCAGGTAGAACGTATTTTGCAAGAAATACGGCATGGCCTGTCCCCATCTGTTCTTCCTGACAGACAAAAACGAGATGGTGCTCTGATGAAGGATTCAATGACTGCACAACTTGTTTCCTCGCATGGCCAATTACAACAATTACAGGTATTGTTTCCTTCGCGGCAGCATCAATACCATGTTGAGCTAAGGGCTTTCCATCAAATGGATGAATAACCTTCGGAAAGTCAGCCTTGAACCTTGAACCCTGTCCAGCAGCCAACAGGACGCATACAGCACCTCTTTCTGCCACAACCTTTTGAAAAGCAGACAGGCGGGTGGAATCCAGAGCAGGAACAGTTGAACCAAGTTCTTGGGTAAGCTTCTCAGTGTTGACAGCGGTAGGTGGGCCATTTGCTTCGACATAATCCAATAGTTTTACCTGTGTTAAGTCATAAGAAAGAAATTCACGATCTCCAAAAGCGACAGCTGCACCTCTTTTGGCCATGGTACAGTTTTTTCCAAGTCGTATTTCTGTCAAATCAGATTTCTATCTTGAGTTTGAAGTTGAGACTATGAAGGAGCGCGGCAAGGTAGGGCGCGCACTAAGTGTACGATCCAGAAAGGCTAAGATTATCGAATGTACCCTTGAAGGGCGGACGCATGTTTCACACGATTTGTGTCGATGGAAAGGTACCAGGGGTACCAAGGGTACCAAGGGTACCAAGGGTACCAGGGGTACCAGGGGTACAGGGGTAACCTTGGTACCCCTGGTACCCCTGGTACCCCATAAAATATGTCCGTATGGTCACAAATGCGGAGGGAAGGCGGAGAGCACAGGCCGAGCTGGAAAAGTTATTGAAGCGGTCAGCTACAGTAGGAGGTGTGAAGCGGCTACTTAAAAACTCCTGTTCTGGCCCATCTGTGCTCTGCGAAAAGAAACTGAAAAGAAACCAGATCGTATCTATCTACGGTATCTTTACTTTGGCCCATTGCACGCGGTACGAGGGTACAATGACAAGAAAGCTTAATTAATTTTTCAAAAAGGCCCATTGTACTGTATACTTACAGTGTACAGTATACTTACAGTGTACTATATTGGGTCACACGCAACTTCACATTGGGGGTCGCAACTAGTTATGTCAATCCCGATCAGAGCGAAGAGGGGTATACCCGGGCCCCTATGTTTGCGTAAGGGGGAGGGTCGGGTCGGGGGAAGGCCCGAAATATTTCATATGTTAAAGGTCCGTCCAACTTAATAAAGGTGCCCGAATAATAAATAGGGCTTCGCCTTATCTGCAAATCCGGCGCATACGTCGATAACTTTACAAAACAAACTACAGTACGGCCGCTTTTTGGAACTTTTTTCCTTCATCAACGATACGTACTGTACATATAGACACGTGTACCCTCCCCGAAATCAAGCCGAAATTTAGATGACAAGGGGTAGGGCACGCCCCTACCTGTTTTGGCCCGATTCGGGCTTATTTATGGGAGGGGTCCGATCGGGATTCACATCACTAGTCGCAACTTACCTTACACTTACTTGCGTGGCCAAGTCGGTCACTTGTTCTCTTTCAGCGTTTCCGAAAGGACAGCTGAAGCTATCGAAGAACAAGTCAAGAAAGAAGCCCTTTAAATCGATTCATACAGACTCTGTAGTATTACAGAGAGTACCGAGGGGTACCAAGGGTACCCCTGGTAACCTCATCATGAGGTCTATGCCTCCTGCGTAGCACAACATATACGGCAAAATCCTTATAGTGCCAGATCTGAAGTCTTGTAGAAAGTCTTGTACTGTATTGCAACTGTCTGTCTTGTATCGGGGGAAAAGACAGCGATCAAAGATATACGCTTACCCAACTCGAGTATGCTGGATATACTTTACATTGTGGTCTAACCCAGTAGATTTCTACATGGACGTCTATGCCTGTAGTGCGATATCTACGAATCACCCCTCTTGTCCTCGTTTACCCACTTAACTAATTAGGTGCTACGTGTTTATATATCTTCGAGTGTGTATGGTACAACTCGTGTACAGATCTGCTCTCGTAGTAAGCTTGCAGATTCGAACGATTTGTTAGGTAAGGATGATGTGACTCCATAGAGTGTTCTTTGTCATGTAGCGAGCGAAGAACACCCGCCCGCTTCCAAATCGAAGTAAACCCAGAATCAACTAGGCGTACGCGCTCAACTGCACAGGGTTAATATTCTGAATCGCTAAGGGGGAGGTCCATTGGCGGCATACTGAGCGGCCTGGCTCTGTGCTGTGCGGCAGACCCTAAGTTGGAGGAATGTGAAAACACTTGCTCAGCCTCCTTCATCATAGCGTTCTGAAAAAGTTGCCTAGCAATTATCTTTGATGTATCCTCCTTTTCGGCCTCATCAATTGCTTCAATCTCAGTCGTTTCATTTTCTGCAACCGCCGTCACGGCCCCAACATCCCCACTGACAACCACTTCAGTAATTTCTTCTGATGGAATTAATGCTTCCTTCCCAGCACTAGATCCCGAATTTGAATTGACCTTTGGAGCCTCCGCTTGTAATGTCTTAGAAACAGCAGTCAATTGCTCGGAGATAGTGTCATTTTCCTGTTCCCGACCAGTCCCTTGAGTCCTTTCTTCATTCATTTTCCCACCCACCCAACTAGCATCAACTTCTGCAGGAACAATTGACATGAAGTCATTATCGTCTTCTTCGTCCTTGTTCTCCAGATCACTGACAATTTTGGCGACAGACTTGCCTGCATACATATTACTACTGCCCCCTCCACTAACTTGAGCATCAGGTTCTGGTCTCAGAGTTGTGAACGGGGTAGAAAACACCTCACTAGAACTCTCTTCTCGATTGACTGGAGTCCTACCATCAAACTGATTAATGTGACTGTACGCAAGGCTGCCAAGCTTATGCCCATAGCTCGAACCAGTTGCACTTAAATAACTCGAGTCTTCCTGAAGATGGTTTCGGGGCCTACCGGCATCTTTGGGAGTGTCTGTCCCAGCAGAGGCCGTAACACTGTGCGAGAGCTGGTAGATCGCATTCCTCAATTCAGATGTCTGAGAGAGCTCTCTCTCGCGAAGTGCAGTGGAGGATGACATTGATTGGGACATATGATCCACCTTGTCAATGGTTTTCTGAGAGCTTTCAATTAGTTCTCGGACGCATGAGCGAAGTTCAGCTATCAAGGGATAAATGAATCGGTGGAAGTCACAAACAGTGAGTTGGTAGGCACAGGCACCACAAGAGGAAAAATCAGAAGCTGCATGGTATCTGAACAGGGGTACTGAAGCATTCAAGCTGGAAGAGACTTACCTATCTGCCTGCCTTGGATTTCAGAAGCATGATCTTCTCGCCGTCTCCGCTCTTCTGCAATCCTTGCAGCATCCGGGAAATACAGAGGAACAATATACCTCCTCAGCACTTCACGGACAGCGGTGTACAGTCCGGCAGCAGCAGTTATACCCAGAAATACGCTGAACCAAGATGTACGACGCGTAACAGGAGGATAATTGGTAAAGTGGGCTGCCGGAACCGGGTAGTTGCTTTCATGAGGAGGATAGATATTGGAGGGGTGACCAGCTGCAGCAGAAGGCCCCCCCTGAAACTGCGTGGCTGGAGGAACGGAAGGAAATGGGATGCCAACGCGCCTATATGCCTCCTGCAACTCCGCCTCTGTTACGCCTTTTTGCCTCAGAAAGTGTAGAGCTTTTCCAGGCTCAGCTGTTTGTACCCGCGTGTCACTCAGAAATGACATGGCCTGGCGTACAGATGGCTCCCGGATGGTCAGATTTGGTGCGGTACCTCCAAGAGGATCTCCGAATGGATCGGTCATGGTGGACTGGTGATATTACGTGGCAGGAAGAGTGATTTCGCTGCGACTTGGCAGCTCTGGGACGGTTTGAGATGACAGCCTGCATGTGTGTGTATCACTGCAAGGCCCCCTACTGCTCTCCCAGTGGCGGGGGATGGCAATTGCGGGTGGCGAGTGACGCGATAGTGGGGCAGAGACCCGTAGCTTTTCACAACATCTGAGACGGCTTGGACTCATAGACATAACATGTTTTTGTCACAATAATAATGGGAAGAAAGCAAGCATAGAAAACGGGGTACAGGGTAGATACCGCTGGAGACTCTCTTCCTCCTAAAATAACAAGTAAAGTACAGTGTAGTAATAATGATGCTCGCTGCGCTACTCGGCCAATGAATGATGCGCCTGAAGACCAGGCGGCCGGGGCACAGCCAGCAACTGTGCATAGTCACAAAATACCCGCAGTGTTCTACCAAGGGCATTTTGTGGAATCATTGGCTTTTGGAGTGACAGGGTGCGTCTGCGCTCCGATTATTGGTTTGCGCCAGGAAAAGTACGTCAAGCCAATGAAATCACGAATAAAACCTGACAGATACCCTATGAAAATGTGAAAAAGAAGTGAATAGAAAATAAAATTGAAGGTGTTTTTCCGGACGTTCGAACGCCCGGACGTTTTTTAAAATTCAAACGAGGGGCACGGCGCGCAAAACGACCAGAATGGCCGAAGGGCCTTGGTAAGGCTGTTTCTACACAAGGGAGACACGGGAAATAATGAAATTCAACACATTGTATATAGTATACGCAATAACGAGTAATATGGTATGGCGGTAGTGGATAGTGATTTTAATCATAAGTACCCTACACTATACAGTGCGCACAGTAAGTATAAAGCAACCCCCATTTTTGCCATAACTGCTATGAGCTAACCTTTTATCCCAGATCTTTTCCCATCTACCACATCTACCACAGTGTCCGGCAATATGTGCCAAATGGTTTTGCTCAAAGTCTTGTCGTTCCACGGCAATCCTAAAAACTGCAGATTTCAGGGGGGTAATATATAAAGCACCTAAAAAGCTAAATCAGTAAACTCACTAAAATAGACTTATGAAGTGATGTGCATTCGGTTTATCGACTGGCACGTGGTTCGGGGGTCTCGTACAAACGAGTCTCAGCAACTTCTAGCCAACTTGGCCACAGCAGCACGCCTCGCGGGAAACGATTATGTCCTTTCGAGCAAGGGAAAGCACTGGCTCTTCGTATGACGGGTTTATCTCAAGTTGATATTGCCAAAAGGCTCAAAAGGAGTCGTGGTGTTGTATAGAGCTTATTTCGCAGCCACCCGAGATGTATGGCAAAGCCAAAAGGTGTGGGAGGACGCCTGAAATGTCACCTGATGCCAAGCGCGCGCTTTTAACAGTGGCTCATCAGGGTGAAATGAGTAGCAATGAGATGCGCAGCATTTAAACCTCCCTGTATCGACTTCAAGAGTTCAGAAAATACTTAGAGCAATCCCAATTTGTCCTGGAAGCCCACAATCGCGTGCCGATGATGACAGCAGATCAAAAGAAAAAACTCGAATGCGTCATGCAGCGGTCGACTGGAATTGTAGTATTCCGCAACCTCCGGAGAACTGAGGTTGCGGCTACAGGGTCCTAGTTAACTCTCGGTAGCTGGCCTACGAGAGGGTGGTAGAGCGACTCCT
>JAUBNZ010000263.1:0-19959 GCA_032355485.1 Bonnemaisonia californica
GCGAGGACTAGCAGATCAAGGCCATGCTGCTCTCCCAATCGGGTGTTTTTCGCTCCGCGGCGGAGCTGCTTGCGCAAGTACCAGAACTGCTCCGGGCTCCGCTTCGTCCACAAATGCGATCCGCAGAAGCGAGAAGATCCTCTGTAACGTGACTGGGCCTTCCAAACCCCAAGACATCAGGGACTCCATTGCGGGATTGGAAGGATGCACTAAGACGCCGCGGGGGAGCCCCATCACTAAGGAGATGACCAGTTGTCGACTGCTCCAATCGATGTCTTCGCGTACTGGTTCGAAGGGCAATGATAGGCCAACCTTAAACTCAGCCTGGCCAGGGAAGAAGATGTTCTAGTGGGCGGACCAGTCCACCTGCGCGTGTAGTTCGAGCAACCGGTTTAGCCCCGCGGCAGGATTCGTTCCACCGTTGGTAATATTCTCGACAAAGAGTTGGTTGATCAAGGGCATCAGACGGGTGGAACTTAGTGGAGCCGGCAGCGCCTATAGGCGGTATGAAAGAGGGTCGCCCCTATCCGCTGGACCCATTTTCTCAGAACCACCGCCGAAAACGTCGCACTCCGAAGCTGGGAGCAACCGAGATTCATCAGTACCGTACAACAGCACGTGAAAACGGGCGGGAGAAATATGGGGAATCCACGCTCCATCTCTGGGCAGAAGGACGGATGCTATAGCGGATAGAATTGAACGTGCGTGCATGGATCCGACCGATGCGCTTCGACATTGTGGCTGCCCACGAACAGACCCATCCGTACACGATGACGGTGGTCCTCCATGGCGTCCTTGTCGTACCGCCCGCGACTCCAGCAGGGCCGGGCGATTTCGGGCCGTTCCAGACGAGGGTTCTCACCCGAACAATCCCAGAGGTCACGTGCACGCAGCAGGAAGGACGGATGATGTGCAACCGCCAAGGGATCAGTGTGGCGAAGTGGGCCGCGATAAGTTGCGTTTAACACCACAAGGTGATGGACCGCATCAGTGTCAAACGGCC
Source organism: Bonnemaisonia californica (assembly GCA_032355485.1). Taxonomy (NCBI): domain Eukaryota; phylum Rhodophyta; class Florideophyceae; order Bonnemaisoniales; family Bonnemaisoniaceae; genus Bonnemaisonia; species Bonnemaisonia californica. Next base: position 1,004 of record JAUBNZ010000263.1, read on the forward strand.
AGCGCAGGTAATACAGGTCGCAAGGCATGTCGCCGTTGACGGATTCCCAGAAAGGCCCATACTCGCACATCGCTTCCCTGGCATCTTGGCCACCTGCACAGAAATTGGTACGCTGTCGCACCTGTGCCTCAATAGATTCAATTCGCGTCGAATCGAGGCGCCGCATTCGACTCGTGTCATCACGCAAAGTTTCTCAGGTCGGGAAAGCCCCGGAAGGGAACTACCACCAGAGGTCCAAGAACTTTGGCGCATGGTGGCCATGAAGGACGTCATATTGGCCAAGGTATGGTAAGGGGGTGACCCAACTTCACCGTCCTGAGACGCCTCGGAAGGACAGACATGCGGGGCCTCTGCTCGGGCAGCATTGGGCCGAGCCAACCGCGAACAATCAGTCAAGTTGAGGTTGGAGATCGCGCCTCGAACGCAGCACGCAGAGTGGACCTTTCCGTGAAGAACTGGATGGGAACCGGGCGAGGGAGGAACGCACAGTCCAATACAGGTGCTCATGCATTTCAGCTGGAGTTGATGCCTCAGTCTTGGTTTCGGGATAATGTCGGACAAAAACCACGCCCAAAACTCAGGTAGTCGAACATTTGTTCACGAATACATTCTCAAGCGCGAGCGATGCCTGCATGACAACACAGTGAAGACAACACGAGCACGTGGCAGACGTAGGCAACCTGCGAGCGCGCATGCAACTGTAGGCTAGCTCTCAGTAGCCACTCGACATCGTTCGGTGTTGCATCAGTGCTCCTGTTAGGGCAGCAGTGCCTACGTCGGCTCCCGACAGTAATGGCATGCACTAGGAAGCATTACAGTCAAGGCCTCCCCTACTAAAAAGCCGGCGGGCTTCACCCGCTGGTCGATCACTACTAAAGGTACCAAGAAACCACCCTTCGAGCATAAGTTTTGCTACCCTCTTAGCTTGCTTCTGCGGTCACTCCAGGGCTCTATTATTGGGTTTGTACCCCCATTCGCCCTTCCACGCCCGTCTCCTTGGCAACTCAGCTAACCACTCGCGGCGCTGTTTTCTCACGACACATTCCCCTAATCGTCACCGATTCTGCCAGGAACGCCAATCCTCCGCCTGGAGCAGTGGACCCGGGGCTCGTGTCCCTTTCATCCCACTTCTGCGCGCGTGAGTCTCTTCATTGAGCGTCCACAATCAGTCTCGTGAAAACACTCTTCCCATGCTCCCCTCTGTCCCTGTTAACTTTACCACTCTACCGGTCTCCCCACAGGGCACTTCTATAGGGACGCCTCACGGCGTTTCTTGCTTAGTCTAGGACACGATCTTTCTTCTTAAAAATCTCACGTAGGGAGAGCCCCAAGAGTGGGGTTTGGGGGCCGAAGAGATGGTCGCAGGTACTAGAGGTGCGTAGCTAACCTGGCTGGGGGAGTACCTAGGGTGGGATCGTACGCGAGTTAGGCGCTCGAACTGCCTCTCCAAGGAAGAGGATCCAGTGACCTAGAGTGGTCAGTCAATGGTCCCTCTAGGGCGAGGCGTTCGGAGGGCTAGATTTACAGATTGCGTTGGTGCGGGACCGGAAGGTTACGGGATTCCTCACTTCAGAGGTTTTTCGGGCTGTGCGGGCAATACAGAGCCAGTAACTAACAGGGTCCATTTCGCCCCTAAAGTTGGAGAACGCAAAGCGCTGCACGATTTCCTACCTCAATCTAGAGGGCGCGCAAGGGACTATTTGGTTCCGAAAAGGGGAGTGTTGAGGGTTCTCTTCGGTCCCAATCGATTTTCGAGCCCCCTTCTCACGGTCAGCTCTGCTAATCAGATTGCCGTTATCTACTTACTCGTAGCTGTAATGAACTAAGTAAATACAACCAATATTAGAGGATATTCCAACTAGTACCACACCCGGCAGATCCATAGCCCGGAGCTGCAATGTCAGCCATGGGGAAGCAGTGGCGAGTTATACTTCCTCAAAGTAGAAGTGGAGAGATAATTTCAAACCCTGAGTGGGCGCCTGGTCTGTTGGGCTTAAACCTGGATAGTGGTTTGTAATTGGCTCATGCACCGGTATGGTACGTACCGGCACTGGTGTCATACTCTAAGAACGGGCGCGTATTTTGTCAGGAGTTCCTCAAGTGTGGGGGCTTTGCAACCGTTCCATCCGTTGGAGGGAAATAATTCAACCGTAGGATGTTTTGGAATTTTGATGAGAGTAGTAATTGTAAATATATAGCGAATTAGGCTCCCCCACGATGCACGCAAATAGAATTCGTACTGCAGTGCCCCTTTCTCAGCGTGCAACGACCCGCGCACCTGTAACCAACTGAATTTGAGGCGGTATAAATATTGGGGCCGGCCGAGTTATGGATAGCCGGGTTCCATATCACCTCTCATGGTGTGGCCTCCATTGCTTCCACTCTATCATCCGACCTCATCTCTCCTGAGAGACTTGCGCTAACCTCTGTAGGTTTCGCCCGTCTCTATCTCGAGAATTGACCTCGTTCTGTGCTTGCATCTTTGTCTTGAGATTAGCCCTCGTCGTATTCCAACTCACTCCGCTCCCTCGGGAGTTCATGCGCAACTTCTCAGGTTCATTCTCATGATACTTTTCTTTAACCTCGCGTTGGGATTACATTTTCCACCCTCTTAGGTGTCTATACCGTTAACTCGCCCGATACTCCGTCGTCTCGGACGTGCAGTCGACTACACGCCGTCTCTATGGCGGCTCCTGAACCAACAAAGGTTCCGCCCTCCGCCCTCCGCCCTTCCTCTGGGACGTGAAGGGACCTTCACAGGCCAACAAGCCTCTGGGAACCGAGTAGTGGCCAACATTCCTCCTCTGGTGGTGTCGACCAACATGAATCCGCCACATATTTCTTCTCATCGGATAGGGCGCAAGCAGCCTCTAGTACCTTGCGTCTTGCTGAGGTTCGTCGTCTTAGGAGCGACGAAAGGCGTAGCGCGGATATTGGGTCCTCATCTAGGCTGTTCCCTGCTCCTGATGTGGAGGTAACTCGCCAGAACTCTGAGCCAACTGGCTCTGCCCCGTACTCTCCCGACTACATGGAGTTGACGAATCCGGAGCAGTCCCACCCAACTCCCAGTCAGGAGAAAGGGAAATCCCCGCCCTCCGATGGGCGGGCGGAAGCTCCTCGGGGCTCGCCCTCTCATGAGCCGGTAGATGCTCGTCTGGCAAGTCTTGTACTCCACCGCCGTACGTCAGCCACCCTACGGAGCGGCTAGTCCTCCCTGCGGGGTTTCGGCAAGACGCTTTTGGTTTCCTCAACGTAGAGGCGGTACCATTTCTTGGGTACAATGCAATGGTAAAAGATTGGCATATTCGACCCTATACTTGGTCGTTTGTCTTTGGCTTAGAGGATGAAGGTACTTGCATCTACCGCTTTTCTAAGAAGTTGCTCTCAGTATTCAGATACGCGTTCACCGATGGGAATCGATGCTGGTGTAGAAGTGACAAGGAAGTTCATTTTCGCCACCACTGTCTGGACGGACCAAACGTTCCTCAGGGATGAGAGGGACGCGGATTATTTGGAGATCGCCAAAAGTCAGCTGTTTGATGCACAGCCTGAGGACTTTGGTTCTCTTGCTTTAGTGCGCAGTCGTTCCTTCTGTTACCCCCTCCGACTGGGTGTTTTCGCTCATTTGACCGGAACGCTACCACTGCATTCGCTGGTCAAGGTTGAATGGACTCCTCCTCACTGCAGAGGATTATACGGTGTTCGCCAGTCTCCCTGCGAGCCCCAACTTCCACCGCTACATACCTCTATTCTTCACGGATTTGATTCCGTTCCCCCCAAACTTGAATGGTAGGATTGTCCAGAGTCTCCATCAGATACCTTAGTGGCTCCCGAATCGGCGTTCTTTCACTAGTTCAGTAGAATTTACTCCAATCCAAATGTTTCTACCACAGTGCAGTCTCGCTTCTGGGCACTCGTGCGCTCTGAGCACCTATTTTGGGCTGCCCTTGCCCTGTATCATGAGGCTGCTTCTACCAAACAGGTAGTCATCGTATCACCGGCCTGCGCGCGCGTGATAATGGAATTCGTCGAAGGCCTACCGGACGTCCCGCCCAACCTCCTAGCGGGGGGTTCGAGATCTGACCCGCACGCCTAACCCGGGCCTCAATGAGAATATCCGGGATGGCACCAAGTTGGTGGTGGAGTCCGTTCCCCAGGTCACTTCGCGTGATCGTGCCCTCAGGCCGCGTCCTTCCAACGATCCTCTCCACCATATGGGAGGTTCCTATAGCTCTATGCATGGACAGTCGCGTTCTTCCTCAGGTGCAGGGGTTAATTCTGGCGCCAGCGCGGGGGCTAGTGGTGCACATGTCCTATCCCTTTTAGTCATGGAAGTGTTTCCGTCTCCGCTGGCGGGAACGATCGGGCTAATCATGCGCCTTCCGTGTTTTTACTCTTTTCCGCACCTTGTACTGGTTCCCAGGACCTTTCGTATCAAGCCCTCCCTTTAAGGAGGAAACGTCCTGTTTCCGGCCTATCGGTAATTGGAGATCCCGATTCATTCGTGCCTGAGGGCAGCATCGCCCTCACTGTAGAGGGAGTAGTGGGAATGTTGTCTTCCCGTCTCCAAGCCTCTGAGGAGGATGTACGTGCCTGGGCTGACACGGAAGAGGCCGCAGTTCTTCGCTCCAGAGAGGAGGTGAACCGCGAAGAAAGGTGGGGCTGCCCAGCCGAGCGTGATCTCGCTGAGTGGAGGCACGAGAATTAGGAGTACCGGCGCTCCGTGGAAGTCCACAGATATTGGCGTTTTCGTACTCTATGTGTTGGAGAGGCGCCTTCTGCAGCTTCCACGGTGTCTCCAGCGTCGGCAGAGGGAGGCCCGGCCAGCGCTAGCCGTTCGAGGCCCTGACCCTCAGTTCTATGCTCTAAATGAGGAGGCGTAGGAACCCCAAACGAGACGCTCGGCTGATGACGAGCCAGTCCGTCATGACACTCCGGACCGTCCCCTAACTGGCTTTCATCGTACCCGGGCCAAGCGAGGCCGTTATTTGATCGCCGCACGCGTGCCAATAGAGGCAGCGGATTTGAGGGAACCATTCTCTCTCAGTAAGAATCCTCTTCTGCTGGAGTTAGAACGCGCTCTGATGCGCAGGTTTCCCATACTTCTTCGCGCCATTATGGTGACGAAGTAACGCGCTAGGCCTGGAGCAGCGATCTTTACGAGAATGTTAAGAATGCAGACGTACACCACGTCACTGGATAGTATGGATCCGGTACCCTTAGCTGACTTCAGTGTAGGGGCATTTTACGAAATTCTTTGTCTTGATCGCCCTTGTTGACGATCAAAGTAGGATTTAGGTACGTAGGTCTCCTCACCTTACGGTGGTATAGTAGGAGTACGTCTTTTCCGGACGGTAGTAGTAGGGAACACCTATGCGTGGTCTGGATGTTTTCTCATTCAGCTATCAGTGGTGGTTGCACCTTCGTGGAATCATGTACTCACCCGCGGGTTGCGAGTTCGTTCTGATAGGGAGGTTTCACACCTGAAGGTTCTAAGTAAGGTGGAGTTCTTCGCCTCTGTATGGTGTTAAGTTCCTTCCCTTCGGGACTGATCGTCACCTGTGGGGTGATTCTTCTTCTATTGAGTACACCTAAGTGTTGGAAGTTGTCTTCACCTATGGTGCTATACGTTCGTGAAGTTTTTGCACGTCGCCTGTGGATGTGCATTCGTTTGCATTGCGATGCATCACACCTATCAAAATGGATCTTCCTCGCTTAAAAGCATGTTTCAATCAAGGAACATTACAACTGTGAGTGGTGTGTTTCCTTGCGTCGCATCTCGTGTTATCGGTGCCTCTCATGGTGCAGCTTCTTCGCGTAACATCGCGTTGCAATCAAGCTACGTCGCACCTGTAGGTGGAATGTCCTCCTTTCCACATCGAATCCTGTGGAATCGACACCTGTCATGGTGGAGCTTCTTGCGCTGCGACTCCCCGGGTCACACCTGATTGGTGGAGGTAGGGCCGCTTCGCGCAGCATCAACACCTCCCATGGTGGATTGTTTGGGGAGTTCTTCACCTGAGGGTGGTGGATTGTTAGGGGGCCCAAGACCTGATGTCCGATCTCGGTACACTCCCTATATCTGGTAGGGGGCCCCTCGTCTACTGGAAACCGCAACGTGTGCTTACAGCACAAGCCCTTGAAGTTCGCGCCCCGTACTCTGGGGTTGACCCACCGAATTTGACAGGTATAATTTCCAACCCAATTTTGGATTATTCTACATCAATATATTTTAGATGTTTCGAACTCGCCAATCCCTTTCTGGATCGAAGTTTTGAATTTCGACCTGCGATCTAATTGATTGAGTCCCCACACTTGAATGGGCTCCCTATCTTCTCGTGATGTGGTTCCGACCCTTCCTAGGTACCCCTTCACTCCTCTGGTGGATTCCTTCCTCCGGTCCCTGGCGTTCACCCCTCTTCTGGTGATCTCCTGCCATTCTCCGCCTACCGCGTACGTACCTGCTTCTAGCGACATCGGACCTCCACCGGCCGGTGTGCATACTTATAGTGGCATTTTCTATAAGAATCCTCTACACCTCGTCTGCCTCTCGTGGTATATGCGCCCACTGGGTGTCGGGCTACGAACACTTGCGCAACACTGACTGCTTCTACCAACGTTGGTTTTCATGTCGTGCATCTCCCTTGCACCGGTTCCTCACTCTCAGGTGTTGCGCTTCTTCTGCGCGCGTCCTCTACACGGTAATCATACGGTACTAGCCACCCTCCGTCGGCTCCTCACTCTCAGGTGTTTTGCTTCTTCTTCGTGCGCATGCTGCATCCTCTGCCCTTCTTGGGCATTCAACTGTGAGTGACCGTCGTCTTCTATGCCCACGGGCTCAATCAAAAGCTCTCTTCCAGTATTGCCGCGAGCGAATTCTCATGCTACAGGGGACTGTAGTACCCCGGATGGGGGTACTACGTTTATTTTGACAACCCTTCACGCGGAAGAGTTGTCAACACTCTTCCACCCGCCCAATTGGAAAGCTTTAAGGTGGATGGACGGGATGTAAATTATTTGGCTGTATTAGATCTCTCGCCATTTAGGGCGAGAGATTCAGCGGGCTTTTTGTCGGATATGTGGCCCTGTAAATACCCCTCAAAAACGGGGTGATAGGATGGATGGTGGTGCTAAGAAAATATTATTTTTTGGAAAAGGTATGAGAAGGGGTAGGATCGGTTGGTAACTGGAGGGATTGTATCACTGTAAGAACACACCCCTCCCTGTAATGGGAGGGGTGTACTGGTTATCAGCATTACTATATGCCCTGTCAGCCCTTAAAGCGGGTTGGCAGGCGGGGTATGCAATCAAAACAACCTCACTGCGGCTGAATCGAGGTGGATTGATATCATTGGCCGAGGGTAAGGGGCTAACAACCAGGAACTGTCATAAGAGAGTACCGGGTAACCCATTAATATCCTACCCATTAAATGGGTAGGATAAGGGACTAACAATCGACACCTTTATTGGTGACCTAAATATTGCTTATTTTCAACGAGATTGCAACTCGGCCACCCGGCATGGGTGGCCAAAGTATCTTGGGCCACCTAATATTCCTCAGCGCGCTTCAATATAGCTCTCATTATAACGGTAATGCCTAAGCGCTGATGTGCTGCGCTGTATTTTTGTAAGATAGAGAGGCAGCCAGCGAGCGAAGGGGCCACCTAAAATTAATTTCTATTAAAATGGCGCCAACGAGCGGTGGTGTACCTACCATTAAATTTTATTAAAATGTGTTTAGCGAGCGGAGGTGCCCCTAACAATAAATTTTATTAACTGTTCTACTCTTGCAACATTCTACTGCACCTCGCCGATGCAAACCACGATTGCACTGCACTGTAGGCAGACCACCGAAGTGCGGCTTGGCCCGTACTTTACTTGTAATTTCATTATTTTTACGTCTATAATGCTGAGCTCACGGCTGCGCCGATAAAATTTCGACCTGTTCCCAGTTTCCGTAGTCTATATTAGCAGTCCGCCCCGGCGCAAAGGGGCTCCCCCTCCGGATCCTCCCCCCCGTCCCTCATTTTTTGGGCTAACATCGAAGTGCTACTGTTCGCGAGTATGACAGCATCTGTAACCGGAGTGTCCCGAATCGTCAGGTACTGGTGGCCATTCTCTGCTGTATAGCGGAGTTGGGTGAATCTGTCAGTGTTGTCTGTTCTCATTTTTGTACGTGTAGACATACTACAGCCGGCGAGGTCGTAGTGAACTAAGGAAGCAGCGCGCGCGGGCTTCCAGTGTACTTCATGGTTCGCTGGGAGACCCTAATATTCTCTCAACCTTCAGTGCCTAGCAACGCGTCTGGGACTGTAAAACCAATCGGGTGGAACTTTGTCCTTGGGTGGACCCGGTTCCAGACGTTTAGCGAATGGGGTCTCCAGCGACGTTCGGGTAGGAGCCAAACAGCGCAACGGCACGCGTCTTCTCGTAGTATGAAGGGCCTTAGGACAGGAAGTCGTGGACGCACAGTATCGGCATAGGTATAACTATCTTCAGGCAAGCCTCTAAAGGTTCTCTCTGCATAAGAGAAGACCTATGTGCGGAGCAGCACCGCATCCCCCCAATCGACGTTCACTTTTCAGGAAATACCAACTGCTTTGAAAGCCGCAGAACCAGGGTAACCTCTTTGTTCTGTAAAGAATCCTCGCATGTGGCGAGTAATACTTGGCCACGGTGCTCAGTGCTGGATATACCCAAAGTAATCTACCCGTTCGGAACGCAAAGGTGATACTTTCTACTTCCAAACGTGTGGAAGAGAGCTTCTGTGCTCTCTCCCCCAGCACCAGAGGGGCAGTTTGAGTTTCACACTTTAAATGTCCCCCTGAAGCCGGCAGAGGCAGGCTTAATTGAGTTCGGTGTACTTGTGACGGGTACTGGCCATGCGAGCAATATAAACTCAATCAAACAATTCAAATCGAAAAATGGCATCCAGAGATCAATATCAAGAGTCTGAGTACGAAATACAGCCCAAAATGGGCCCTTCCGTGTCCGCAGAGGCAAGAGCAGAAGCAAAGCGGAAACAAAAACGCCTCAGAAAGGCTTTCCGGGCAGGGAAAGAGAACACAGAGCAGCGAGAACTGCGCTTGGCGCAACTGCGAGAGAAAGCTGCACAGAGGCGGCGGAGTGAAACACCGGGGCAGAAGGAATAGAGACCGGCTAGAGACCTCGAGGCAACCAGAAGACGACGGACGAAGCAAACCGAAGAATAGAAGGAACGCATCAGAAGAAAAGCGGCACAGGCACGGCAGCGACGGACGGCAGAGAAACATGATTCCGCCAGGGCTGCACGCCAGGAGTCCGATTGGATCGCTTCGATTAATGTTCGGGACCAGGAAGACGTCACAGCTCGGATTGGAAGTCAGGAAGCTGGCAATATAGCTAAAAGTGCGTAAAGAGTACAGGAAAACACTCCAACCCCGAATACACAGCGGGAACCAACAACGGATACGGAACTACAGCGAGGTACCTCAATCCCGGATATTCGGAGTGTGGCTAGGAGGCTTTTCCCTGGCATAAACCCGGGGGCAGACTACCTTAGCCACAGTCCTATGGATTGGGGTGTCCGCACTGCAGTGCTTTGCGCTTCATTGGCGAGAAGATAGAGAGCAGCAGCTTGCGCTCACTGCAGTCCTCTAACTGCTGCCAGGAAGGAAATGTTTTCCTCCCCGCCTTACAGTATCCACCTGCCTTTCTGAGAGAGCTTCTGACCTCCACAGGCACCAAGGAACGTCGATTGCGCCTAAAATACCGCTCTTTCCATGGATTCAGTGAGGAACAGGTGGGCCAATAGAGGTCCGCGTACCTCCAATATCCAGCCCACTATGACCTTGGAGGTTCGACTATATCACCAGATCAGTGGCCTGCTTCCTGCACCTGGTGGTCAGCCAGCCTTCCTGTCTTTCTACGTTCACGATGCAGACTTTCAGAGCCAGATTGAAGCAAGAAAAGCACGTGGGGTCAACCTGGATGCAGATGTACTCCGTAATCTGACACGTATACTGCACGAAGTTAACTCTTACGCCCCCTCCTTTGCCAGCTTACGCGACTGGGTACTTCAAGAAAGCCCACCACTCAAGTGCAGGATGGTTATCTATGCCGACAAGCGACCCTCCGCTGAGCATATGGGACGCTAAAACAGCCCAACAGGGGCAGAATTTGCTGCAGTAATTCCTGGAAATGCTGACGGGGTAGTTGGGAAAAGGGACATTGTTGTTCGCATGCGAGCCTTCGTTCGCAGCGATGGAGAAAAGTATCTGCAAGACTATCTGTGAATCATTGTTCATACGGTCCTCTCACATACGTACTGTTGTTTCCTTTCGGAGAAAACGAGTGGCATTTTGCATTTCGCCTGCAACGCACTGGCGGCAACCCTGCCGTCGCTGGCACTAGAACACAAGTGAAGTTCAATCCGCTGCACTACTAGTCCTACCGGATGCTCCAAAGGAACGCAGAGTTCAGTACAATACTGCAAGGCAAGCAACTATCCCAGAAATACTTGGTTGACCAGTTCTGCAAGATGGAATCCGAAAGGCCCTCATACCTTCGAAATAAGCAAGGGGCACTTCAGTCATCAAACTACACTTTTCTCGGTGATTTACGTGCTGATGCGTGGCGCGCGGAAGATGAGGCGTCTGCTGCAAGAGCAGGGAAACTAATTGTGCTACCTTCCACGTACCTCGGAGGCGATCGATATATGAGGCAGCAGATGGAGGACATTATTGCTTTAGTACCACGCCTTTCTGGCTTGGTACCACGGGGATACCCGGATTTACGTATTCACTCCGGCTCGGGGATCAATTTCGAGGACCGCATTACCCCGGGTCCACATGTGCCCCAGCGGGCACACGTGTATTCGCGGGGTCAGGCGGCAGTCACAAGCTGTACCTACAGTGGCACCTCGATGCCCCGAGTTTAGTGGAGCCGGAAAAGCCCCCTTCACCACCTCAGCTCTTACAAATGCCTATGAGCAGCCGCTGCCATGTTGGGAGTTGCTCATTACAGTACCGTCGGCGGACGCTCGCCGGTTCTAAGCCACCCATTGGCTACCCCTCGCGGGATAGCCTATGGGCGGTGGTCTGAGCTCCACTGTAAGTACTTATACAGGTGAGTAGCCCGCCACCGGGCGGTAAGAAAGGCACCTTTTGGCTTAGATACTTTACTGTAAGTATAGGGGTGAACTTCTCGTTTTTAAGGATTATCTAACTAGCTATCCAAACCATTAAAGAGGTACGCAGACCTCCCCCTTTGAACTTTCAACTCGATTGTGGAACCAGATCCGCAGCGGCCTGCCCAACCATTCTTCCGTTTCCGGAAAGGCGTTGAAAGTCTTAGTTACCGGATCCCGCTACGTATGTCTTGCCGTCCTCGCCCCCTCACGCCACCCTTCCTTTCCCACTGTTCTTAACCTGGTACAGTGGTAGCTTGACCTGCGCACTCCCTTGCACTGTTTCCCGCGACACCGCTTTGCGTACCGTTCCTCAAGGAGGAGGGGTACGAAAGCTTTCTTTGGATTTTCCCCCGAATCCACGCCCATGAATACTGCTGTTAGTGGCTTGGAATACCCATCTTACCCTACTTTTCCTCCACAGGGAAATTCGGGGATAGAGAGGCTTGAACTAAAACCCTGGGTCTTCCCATCGCCGGCTCACCGACGAGAGACCTCCGGCATACCCATCACCCCCAGAACTTCTCAGCTCTGGAAGCGAAGGAAATACAGCATCTACCGCCCCACGGCTACGGACTACTAGGGAAAGTATTATCCGGAGGGTGTACAGGCGCTTTCTTTAAATACTACAATTGCCTCGTCCAACAAAATCGGTCACTCCGACATATTCCTTAAGGTCACCGTCAACCCGAAGTGCCCAGAGATTGTGGACTTGCTTCTCCCAGGTCAGTTGCGTCAGGACAGACCGGACCTCACCCCACATGTCATCAAGCTGAAGCTATAGACAATTTCGGATGTTTTTGTGAGGCAAGATTAGTGCAAAAAGGTTCTTGCATACGTTCGGGTGGTGGAATTCCAGAAGAGAGTGGTTCCGCATGCCCATATCATCCTCACACTTGACAGGCACTCCAAGGAAAGGCTCCGTGATCCCGCCAATTTAGAAAGCCTCATTTCTGCAGAGCTGCCTCCTGAATCCGATGGGAGAGTGAGAGAGTTGGTCCTGAAGCACATGATACACGGGCCGTGCGGTTCCGTGAATACAGTTTCTCCATGTAGGCGAAGTAGAAACTGCGGTAAGAAGTTTCCCGAGGAATTCAGAAGTGACACAGGCATTCTCCAAGAGCAGAACTACGTGCTTTACAAGATAAAAGGTCCAGAAGATCATGGAAATACTGCTAACATACGCTGCCGATTGAACCGTAGGATTCAAGATTTGCAGGTGGACAGCTCTTGGGTGGTTCCGCATATTCCAAAGCTGTTGCAACTGTTCGAGTGCCACGTGAACATGGATAACTGCATTTCACGAGTCGGCAGCATAAAGTACCTGTTCAAGTACATCTGCAAGGGGCATGACGGCGCTACTATGGAGCTTCGTAAATAAGGCGAAACATTTGATGAGATATCAAACTTCCAGGATGCAAGGTATGCGCCCGCTTCGGAAGCAGCATGGCGCCTTCTCAGCTTCGACATTGTCGATAAGCATCCCTCTGTCGTTCGCTTTGCCGTTCATCTAGAAAAGAACCGCACTGTCTACTTCCAAGAACGTCAGGAACAGCAAGCTGCAGAAAAAAAGCAGCGACCTTCCACTAAGCTTACCGAGTGGTTCTTCGCAAACGCCAAGAATGAAGGGGCAAGGAATCTGCACTACGATGACTTCCCAAAGTTCTCTACTTGGACTGTGCCCGTACGAATAGCCGGCATTTCAGACACCTCAGGAGGTGTGCGTCGTTCTAATGCTGCCGCTCCTCCTTCCAGAACTGATGCTCTTCTTCCTCCTCCTCGTCGAAATAAGAAGTACTGGAAGCCTCGTGCTCGCAAGACAAGAACCGAAGGAGGGCAGGTCACATTCACCGGAGAAGGTACAAACGTCGTTGGAAAAATCTACAATGTGAGTCAAAGGGAAGGGGAAAGGTAGTACCTCAGGCTTCTTCTTACACATTTCAAAGTTTCTGTCTCCTTCGAGGCTCTTCGCACAGTGGACGGCGATGTGCACCCGACCTTCCGTGAGGCATGCGTCGAGCACGGGCCTCTCGCACTCGATTACGAGTGTAAAACAGCTCTTTGAGAGTCCTTCCGGTCAAGCTTCGCTCCTCCCACCCATGTGTTCGCAATCATTCTTACTTTCTGTGCGCCTTCGTCCACAAGGGCTTTTGATGAAGGTCACAAACGTATCTTGGCCATGGACTTCAAGGAACGCATTGGTGCACGGTGCTCTGGTGCATATCACGAACAGATTCCTGGGTATGTACTGCTCCAGATACAGGGCTACCTGCAATCAATGAACAGAAATCCTCTCGAACATTTTTGACTTCCTCTATCGCCTTCAGATCCTCCTGCTCTGCTTCCGCCTGAAGCACAGCCATTAGATACTGCGCAACTCACGGAAATAGTTCACAGCGATGTACTACGTCATAACAGGAAGCAGCGAGCCGTCTTCCGGGAAATTGTATCTGCCGTTTCACCCGACCTCTCCTTGCCTTCATCCGTGCTCGAAGGACAGCACCCAGCCTCTGTACAAAATCGCATCTTCTTCCTCGATTCCCCAGGGGGCACTGGAAAGACATTCTTTGTTGACGTGCTGAAAACATTCCTAGAACTCAAAGGAAGACAAGTTATACCGGTGGCCACTTCCGCTGTCGCAGAACTCCTGCTCACCGGTGGTCGCACAGCTCACTTCACCTTTCGGATCCCCATTCCACCCGACCTACGCTCCAACTGCAACATAACGGTAGGTTCTGCAGCTGTAGAAAAGACCCGAAAATGGATCTCATCATATCCGATGAGGTAGTGATGTGCCACCGCTTCAGTGTGGAATCCGTCGACTGCACATTACAATATATATTTTTGGTCAACGTGCCTTTCAGAGCCAATTTTGTGTTATTCTGCGTGGACTTTAGACAAATACTCCCTTTCATCCAAGGGAGTTCCCGTGTAAAGATCATGAATGCATGCTTGAAGTCCTCCGCTCTCTCTCAATCAATCAACCAACCCATCAATCAACCTATCAATCTATCATTTTTCAATATTCTTAATGCACTTTTTTGGCAATTGGCCGATACCTTCTTTGCAACCTTTTAGAAGCAAAGTTTTCGCTATTTGCCGATATCATTATTTCTTGCAACAAACTATTTTTTGGAAATTTTGCTGATATCCTTTCCAACCTGTTTGGGACAAACGTTTGGCACTTTACCCGTATGACTGTTTTGGGGAAATGTTTTGGCAATTCTGCCGATATCATCTTGCAACGTTTTGGACAATTTCGGAAATTTGCCGATATCACTCAACGTTTGGACATTTTTGGCAATTCAGCCTATCCCAATTTTTTAATTTTTGGAGGTTTTGTCATGCTCTCCAAGCCAATTTTGAATTCGTTTCTTTGCAATTTGAACCCGAATTCAAATTTTGAATATTCTGCGTTTTGGGCGCACCAAAAATTACTGAATCCTTTCAATTCAGTTTTTTGACATTCGACATTTCACCTCAAAAACACAAAACACCTGCTACGGTCCGGTTTCCCAAAATATTTCTATTATTTGGATGCTATATCACTTGCTCTTGTTGGTATAAATCTAGTATTACTACCACTCAGAGCAATTCAAACTGAATTTCTATCTGTTTTTAAAACAAAAAAATTCAATTAAGAGAAAATAAGTGCTTACTGTTAACTTTACTCTCTTTCCCTGTGTAAGCTATATTCTGGATAAAATTTTTACACTATCCCGATTCCCTGACTTCCATTAAAGAAATGCTACTATAGTGCAGCCGAGTAGCAGTAACCAGCTTCTAATACTTTACACGGAAAAAAAGAAAAAATTAAATCATTTCTGACTCAATTATTTCTTTGAGATATAAATTTGATTTAATTTCTAACCATTTTCCCAGTCTTACAGTGACAAATAAAAACCCGGTGCCCCATCCAAAGCCCCACCGCCACACTCGCGCAGCGTTCAGCCAATTGGAGATCGCTGTTCCCTTCACCTCTACTGCGTGGCGAACGATAGATTTCGTTAAGCCAATAAGCGCCGCGGGAACAAATACTGCAAAATCTGCGATTTGGCTTGCACGAGTGCAAAGCAGCTACGTGTGCGACTGAACTCCTCCTGGGATATACACGCGAAGAGGAGGAAGGAGGAAGAACATGTTGGATACAAGTGTGAGATCTGTCAGATCAGTGCTTTCAACTCGAAGCACTATCACGGCGCTCAAATCAAGGGCAAGGCTCATAACCAAAAGCGCGAATATACGAAAGCCAAAAGATCAATCAAAATAAGTTTTTTGAATCATAATCTTAAAAAAGCTTTTTGTTCACTTTTTCGTCTCAAGCCTTTGATATCCGCCAAAATTACCTTGGACTCCGATAACTGTTCCCATTGGCTACAGCAAATTCTATAGTGGAGATCAAGTTCCACAGCACGTCAAACGCTGACAATTGCTAGGGAGATCTCTAGACTTTCAATTATGGTTAACCCAACACAGCAACTTGCCAATCTGAAGAAACCTTTTCCGACATCCCTGGCTACAATGATACTATCAAGAATGTGAAAGACTCCCTATTGTACGTCCTGGAACCTCTTCCCCAAGATACTCAGGAGTTCAAAGCAGAATTCGAGGACATTCTTCCTCCAGAAGTTCTGCTAGGAAAGGATTGCCTAAGAAGCGGGATTACATAGAGAGTTATTCGTGATATGTTCATTTTCTTTCGTGTCCCAATAGAGAAATAGTCAGGAATGCGGATTAACAAATGCTTTTCTGAGGCGATCTACGACTACAAAATGAAAGCTTTAGCCCTGTCTATCATCGTTAGTCAGACTTGAGCATCAAAACCATCCCGTAATCGTATAGACGGGAAGAATCCCTCACCTGCCCCCCACGCACCTCCCCGAGATTCTTCCTCATACGACAGCAGCAAGAAATTGGACTCCACCGCAAAATATTTCATTGAAAAAGAAAATTAAAGCGGGATCAAGGGAGAATCCCCCTGTTTAGGTGAGCCACGTGAAAATTACCTCACATACTGCAGTGACAAGGATTTCACTCCTAGCGAAAAAAGTCAAACTTGTGCACTACGCTCTAAAAGGACCTGCATGGACGTTCTGATCCGAATTTATCCGTGACAATGCTAGTACTGATCAGATATCACTCTTATTCGCAAAGATCGCAGAAAAGTTCGACATGCTGTCACATCAGAAGCAGATTGACCACATTTTTCAATCTCTTGGTATGCGTGAGACGCAGAGCAGGATCAAATCTGGAAAAGTCCAAGTACTAAGGCACCTATACCACGAGGTAGATTTTCCAAACCCTCCAGGTAGCAAGGATAAACGCGGAGATTTGTTCAAAGTGGAGCAACTCCTGCACATAGTCTATAACTATGAATGGGCAGAAATCGCAAAGCATAAGATGATAAACAACGAATTATCTTTTCCCAGTTCTACTCTGAACTGTCCAGCTCCGCATTGATGTGGGAAGAATCGACACGTCGTGCTGGTCACGACCCTTCCACCCAAAAAGATTCTATCCTATCCAATACGGTACCCTCCCGTACGTTTTATGGAGCGCATTATGCTACACCACCTAAGCAACGCAACATCAATCCCTGGAACATGAACCGTCCGAACTCTGGTCGCAAAGAAAAGTCACAGGTAGAATGCTATCGCTGCCATCTTCGAGGACATCATGCTTTCGAATGTCGCGATAACAAACGACTGTGTATGGAGGACGCCGTTCGAAGCCATATCAGTGGAATGAGGGTCTTCCCGGAACGATCCGCCGCCCAAATCCTCTTCGAATTGGCGACCGACAATGATGAAGAACAGGAACGGCTACTAGATCAAAAAGTACCCTCCGATACCGAAATCACCGAAGAAAAGATTGATGCATTCCTCAATAGCTGTATCCCTGAACCTCAGCCCTCACAGGATCTTCAGCATCTAGACGGATATTAAGCAAGGAATTACGGCGTGGCAAAATAATTCCCGAAGCCCCTGATAGAAAACATCTTGGAGAACGCTTGAAGATTACAAAACTCTGCCTACAATGACCGGGATATTCTATGAAGTTCGCACTTCAATGAAAAACATTCGTAAGCACCTCAAAAATTGCCACAGAAAATTTGAGGGAGCACTATTCGACGTTGGCTCCCAAAAATATTAATTGGTCTCAAGCAAGGAAGAGCATACTGTCACAAGAACGGAATTGCGTTCAAACTCCGAACATCGAAGGCCAGTTTCTCATTTGTAATCTATTCCGTAGAATCCGTAGTATTTTTTAACTTCATAGTGCCCGCCTCAATTGGTTTTGAGTGTATTGAAGTAGACGTTATCATCCACGATATTCCTTTTATAATTAGATTAGATATCTTGGATTTATACCAATGGAACGTCCTTACCGTCGAAAAAGAGCTCCACAGCTTGAAAGGAGCGTGGGAACTTCCGCTTCAACGTAAACTCAGACACGTTTACCGTTCTTGGACACCCCTGTTCAGATCTTTCTTCAAAAGGTACCAGTTGGAAAGAATTCACCTGCATATGCTACATCCTGGCACCCGGAAGTTATACAAATTCCTTAAGAGGTCAGCCCCTGAACAACTTTCACCAGACACGAAAGCCCCCCCGGAAGATATTTGAAATTCTTGCCATCCATTTCAATCTTTCGCTCTAAAAGCTCTGCATTTTCAGATTAGAGGAGCGAAAAACGTTTTCTTTAACCAAGAGATCATGCTTGATCTCTCATGTAGCTAGATAGAAACTCTATACTCCATATATGTAGTATTCGGCAACCTCCGGAGAACTGAGGTTGCGGCTCCTGGGTCCTAGTGGACTCTCGGTAGCAGGCCTACGGGACGGTGGTACAGCGACTCCTCCGGGGAGGTGAGGCTGAGAGTCGCCTAAGGGGTTTCAGGAGACCACAGTATCCTTATTCTATGCTTTAAGGATACTCGTGACGGTGCGGTTGACTGGGCAACTCCAGAGGGTGGTATCCCCACCTGGTGGCTGCACAGGCGGACGGTTGATGGGGAAGCGGATCCGTACCCTCCCAGAACTGGGGAGGGGGTGACCGTGAAGATGAGGGACTTCCCGCATAGTGGGACGTCCAAGGGGATCGGTCTGAAGGGAAGAAAGGGGGTCAAACACTCAAGGTATCGAGCTGGTTTTGCTAAGCAGTCTATTTCTACCCCTTTCAGGAGGTAGAACTCAGGAAAGGGCGCGGCCAAGTGTCTCCACGCTTTCTGGACCGTGGAGAAGCGGAGAGGTTGAGTCTTTCTTGGACACACTATCCCGGCAACGGCATGGTGGAGGCCGGAAAGTTGGGGCAAGGGCACTCGGGTTCGTTCTGTCGTGGCTAACCCAGCTTCTTCGTCCCTTTAGGCGACGACGCAAGGCTTTATGCTCAGACAATGTTCCTTCCCTTGTCACAAGACAGGGAAGGAACCGAGGTTTGGTGGCCTTCTGGAGGAAAGGTTATCCTGGGGCAACAAGCAACCGTGACAGTTGAATCGTCCCACAAGTGGGACGATAAAGCACCGGGTCGAGAGGATGTTACGCGAGTGCCGGAGAGCAAAGGGGACGAGGTAACCTATTCTGTTTCTCCCAGCGTCGGGGAGAACTCAGATAGAGGCGCGGGGAGAAGTTGCACAAGAAACTCAGTTTCAGGGGGTAACTTGCGTACCCGTCTACTCTTAGGGTCACTCCGATAAGCGGAATGATATTAACACGCGGCTTTAGATTATTAACCCCTTAAATTATTTCTACACAATAAATACACCATAGCCTCAATCAGCCAATCAGCG
>JAUBNZ010000264.1:0-19945 GCA_032355485.1 Bonnemaisonia californica
CCCGCGACACCGCCTTGCGTACCGTTCCCCAAGGAGGAGCGGTACGACAGCTCGCTGTGGCGTTTTCCCCGAATCCCTGTCCACGAACATTGCTGTTCATGGCTCGGAAGACCCATCTTACCCTACTTTTCCTTCGCAGGAAAAGTAGGGGATAGAGAGGCCAGAGCTAAAACCCCGGGTCTTCCCATCGCCGACTCACTGACGAGAGCCCTCCCGCCTACCTCTCACCCCCAGAATTTCCCACCCCTGGAAGCGAAGGAGATACAACATCTACCGCCCCATCGCTACCGGCTACTAGGGATAATAGTGTCCGGAGGGTGTCCAGTCACTTTTTGTAAATACTACACCTACGAGGCCTGTGGTTAGTGGAGCAAACAAGGCTGCTAACAATTGGCCCGACCCAGAAATTTTAGTTAGAGGGAGACAAGTGGTCGACTCACGGGCTCCGCCCGTGGACATATTTGCACGGCACCGAAACGCGCAGAGGCCAGTTTTGGGAAATTTCAAAACTTGGGTCTCAACCAGTGGGAGGGGTTAAAGCGAAAAAATGAGTGAAAGACAAACAGAAGGTCGCTTTAGAATATGGGCAACGAAAAAAAGCCAGGAAGGTATCCGGTTTTTAGATTCCACAAAGGGGAACACACACTCTCAAACTCAAATTAATCTAACGCATAGTCAAATACATCGCAAAGTAGGGAATCCCCAGAAATTTAGCATGCAAACCGAGAGGGGCTAAGGCTCCCTGTTTCCAAAATAAGTAAAGTCGCGGTTCTCGCTATTCCACAACTCATTTCCTTTCGACCCCTCTGTAAGCCGTTCCAGCACCCGCTCCTCCTGACTTGTTCATGTGCAGCGACAGCCCGAACGTCTATTTAAAGGGGTCCGTGTGATAGGTAGTTTACTGAGAAGGGGGGTATATGTCAGTGATATGATTGGATGGATTTTATATCTGCGTTTGATTTTATGATCGAGATAATTGTCCACTATTCGGCATAGAATGGCCGATTCTCTGATTGGAAGATATTCGTTGCTAGAGCAGCGTTTAGGGGTTGTATATTGAGTATATAGAGATTACAATTAAGTGTTTTGTCTCTGCCGGGGAAGTAGGCAGACAGAGGGGCCGGAGTAAATTCTTCTGACTTCTTTTTGTTTATTGAATACCTACAGTGAGCATTCTACAGTTTTCAGCGCTATTGCGACAGTCCCAACTCAGTAAGGGGAGATTAATGTTGCTGAAGCGCTGAGAGCTGCAACAAAACTTGTGGTACTAGAGTGCTAGAAGCTTCATTATCCGAAAGAGAGCTGTATATCTACAGTGTATTGGTTTCTAGTGATTATTCAACTACTTAAAAGCTTATGTTACTTGGGAGCCTGGTGATACGTTTGGCTGCTTGAACTAATCAGTGTGGCTACTTATTGAAACCTAATCGGAGCTGCGAGGCCTGGGGCCTTCGAATCTGTCCAGAAACCGCTGTTTATAGGGGAGAGCACGTGTGATAGGCATTACTGGGCTTTCAACACCCTTAACGGCCTGAAAAACCGGTATCACGTTCTTCACGCTTGGCGGACGAGCAGTGCGAGAGAGAAGACTGAGTGCGGTAGAGTTGCGCCGTGAGAATGAGAATTTGGACGTACACAGGGTTGGAATTTAAAGATCAAGCAGCTTTACAGTACGTCTTTGCCGCCTCGCAATGAACCGCAGTCCGTTAAGGGAGGTGGCAGCGGGAACGGCAGCGGGAGTGGTAATGGCAACAATCCTGGAAACGCTCCTGTCTACAACTCTGGTAACCGTAACCATGATAGCCTTCTTGTTTCCTCACAGATTCTATCGTTTACCATACCATATTCACTCGTTCTTTTGACAGATGCAGATGGAGAGGTTGTACAGGTTATGAGATTGTACTTGATTATTGAGCGTATTCACAACATAATGACTACTACTCCGGAATTTTTACCAATGAACCTGATTAAGACGGAATCACCCGCAGTATTGTATACTCTGAACCGTTTATTGCAACACAAAAGGAATTCGGTTTGATGCGTATGCCGGATTCAATGTCCAAAAGGTCCTACTGCATATGATGTTCAAATATTCTTCTGAGGCCGATAATACATCAGAAGAGGGCCCAACGCGCCCAGTCGTCATACCTAGGTTTCAAGATGCCAGACTAGTCGATGCTGAAGGTGCACCTGACAACTTTCAGGCTGGGCGGAGTGGAGCTGAGAATGAGCCCATTCATGATCGTGTGACATTGATCGGCCCACCCGTGGCCGTAGTCTTACAATTCTACAGGAGCAGATATATCAAGGCCAGCGGAACCTACCATGAGTCTAAAACAGCAGCAAGTACCGATCTCATGAACCTGGTGATGTCCGCATACATGGTCGGGATATTGAGAGGCGCGCTGTCGGTAGCGATTTGTTACATGAATTCAACGACCAAGAAAAGGGATATGTAAGTAGTGCTGCTATGAATACGGGACAGCACTCTTTTAGTTCTTTCTCTAGAGCGACTATCCAACCACTATCAAGGGAGAAGACTCGTGGTGTGCACGGAAGAGTGCCAGATTTGATCAGATACTACTCAGGTTCTGTAGCTAAGTACACCGGAAGACCGACGGACCATCAGAGCTTGTCTATGCATCATGCAACCTACTCTGCACAAGCCATAAGTACAATTTGCTTTCAGATCAAGCGATGAAGAGTCTGTTGACGATAATTTTGCCACAATCCCTTTCAGGTCAGTTCTTTTTTCTAAAATCGACAATCAGGTTGTTAGTCTGGAGGATGCCTTCAAGAAACGTTATCAGTGGGATCGCCATCACATTTCACTAGAAGGAATGATCAGAGGAGAGGACTCAATTTCCTTCAGTTCAAGAACACAAAGAACACATTGTAGGAAGCGATGGAGAGCTTCTTTGAACGAGCTTAGCTACTTCAAGATCAGTTGGATGATGTTCACAAGCACGAGAATTTTCTGGTGGAGAAATTACAAAGTGGAACACGCGATGAGCCTATCAATCTCTTTGCAGAACGAGCTGAGTCTGTTTCTTCTACTCACCAGTACTTCCACAGTGGCCTCACAGCCATTTCGAAGCAAGGTCTCTTCGAGAAACACCAAATTTCGACTGCTAACTCTTCGAGAGGTAATCAGCTTACAGGTGCTTCTCCATCTAAGCCTAATGTATTCTGGAACAAGCCTTCGAATGGAGTTGGTGCTAAGGATATCCTACTTGAAGGAGCTGGGAGAAGTTTTGCTTTGAACCTTAAGAAACTTATATCATCTGGCAGACAATTTCGGGGTGAAAGAAAGAACCCGATAGATAGAGATGGGAAGAGAATGTTGTGCAGACACTGTTGTGAGTCTGATTCTGATTTCATTCGAGAGTTTGCTCTTAGCCAGAAGCTTGGGTTAGTGCATTTTTTGATGGAATCTTCAGTGGACGATAGTATCCTTGATCTATCCGTTAATGCATTATTGGATGTCGTACAAGAGATGGATGATGCTGAATGGTATTTTTTTAATGCCTACATATTCTCACTTATAGGAAAGGCTGCAGAGGCAGCACAGACATATGTTGAACCTACTGACACATGCTATACTAGGCTGACTGAACTTTTTGCTTAAGAGGAACTTCATTCTCCATTTGAAATGATGGCAGCAATGTATGGTGATATGGATGATGACATTCAGGGACTGGACGACGCTGGAGATAAATTACATCAAGTAGACCGAGAAGTTGATCGTACTTCCTCCGCGCCATTTCCATTTCGAATTAACCCTGGAGTCAGATCTTTACTTAATGGTCTTGATAGTGCTACTTGTTTATCTCTACTGAAGTAGAACGCTGAGAAGGACTGCACCCTTACTGTCAAGAACAGGATCGAAATGGAGACGTTCGGGAAGGGATTCAACGGAATCATGCTAGAGAACGGATCTGCTCAAACTCCGTCTGGCCTGAAAGCCTATCTTAGCTACTGTGAACATATAGGAATCAGTCCTGAACTCAGAGACAATAACAATTCTTTTAGGGGAATAGGAAATGGTGTCGTTATATCCCTGTGATTAGTGACAATAGGGAAGCCAGTGGCACATCACTATCTGGAGTTCGAGATCAACGTGTTTGACCAAGGCATACCATTCATGTTCGGTCTGGACAACTAGAACATGTACAGATGTAGTTCTAATTAGAGTTTTCAGCACGCTCGGGAGACCACGTGATGCTACAATCTTCCGTAGTCTTCCGGTAGACGGGCGGGGTAGAAGAGCGACTCCTCCAGATGGAGTCATGTATAGCTTGTGGGAGGGAGGAACACTCAGCGTTCGGGAGACCAGAGGTCTCACGCCCTGCGTTGGGCGAGACCTCCCAACTAGTGCGGTGAGCTGAGTTGCAACTGCAATGGATCGTCTACTCGGCGAATCAATCCAGTAGACCTAGAGTGGTTGAATGTCCGCGAACTCCGCTCCAACGGGGAGGAGAGTAAACTCTAGTGAGATTATAGGACTCTCACGGGAAGAGAGCCCCTAGAGATTTGGTTTGGAGGATAAGGGGCAGGATGTAGAGCTTCGTGGCTAACCTAAGCTGGGGCGCCCCTAGAGTGGCCGCGGGAGCGACGAAGGCGCTGGCACTGTCTTTCTAATAAGGAGCAGCAGGAGACCTATGGTGGTCGAGGGAATGTACCGTCTAACTCAACG
Organism: Bonnemaisonia californica; assembly: GCA_032355485.1. NCBI lineage: Eukaryota > Rhodophyta > Florideophyceae > Bonnemaisoniales > Bonnemaisoniaceae > Bonnemaisonia > Bonnemaisonia californica. The sequence goes on from JAUBNZ010000264.1 coordinate 4,697, forward strand.
GGTTCGGAGGGCTTGGAGGGATCTCCTTGGAACCAGGAGTAACCAGAAATTTGGGGACCACCTCACTTTAGTGCGCCGGTGCACCGTACGAGCAACGTAGAGCCTACTGGCTAACCCCGTCCGTTCCGTCCCTAGAGTGGGAGGACTCGGAGTGACTCGCAAGTAGCTTCCTCAACAAGAGGTCCCAAAAGCAGAAAGCAAGCACTTTTAGAAAGAGGGAAGTTGATGGTACTCGCGGGTACCTCTCAGGGATCACTCTGCTATTCAGATCTCCCTCATCTACTTAGACGTAGTCTTAGTGGATCTACCTAATTATATCCAATATTTAGGATAGTTCTAGCACGCGCTTTATGGGCCCATATCCATATCTGGTGGCTGACACTGCCATCCATAAGGTCAGCTGTCACATGCGGTACCCTCTTCCCGTGGAAGGCGTGAGGTAACAGGGAGGTTAGCCAGCCATTACACCTGAGCAGTGCGATGCAGATGGCGCTTACACATGTGGTGCTGTTTTTGCACTTAGTGCAGTATGACACGAACGGACGTAAATTGGGTCGGCGGGCCTGGCTTTGCTGCAAGGTACCCCACGTGTCAGGGCTTGGCGCCCGTTCCGTACATCCAATTATTGATGAGAATGAAAACCGCTGGTTTTTGAATTTGACAAATGAACCAATAAGGTTTCGAACTTACCTAACAATAATTGTGAGCGCGTAGCTGATGAGGCGCTTCCATTCCGGTTTGCAAATATCATTCGTACTACACTAATTAGTTTGATAACACGTTTACTCATCGTCCTACTGATATTTCGGTTCGCCTGGTTTTTAAGAAAGTTCATTTGTATCTTGAGGGGTCGGCTGAACAAGTTCTATTCACTCCAAAGTAGTTTGTTGAGCTGCATGGTCGTTTTTCTCACCGTACGGTTGATTCTAGTACCAATCTTTTGAAGCGAGCAAAACCAGACGACGTTGGCCCGGAGATCAGAACGTTGTAGCAGAAGATATTTCGAAGGTGTGAGACATGCCAAATATATGCACCTAAGCCCGCATGGTTGAAAGTATCACTTCCGGAAGACAACTTGGTATTCAACCATGAAGTGCAGGTGGACTTATTCCGCCTAAAAGGCAAAGCCGCGCTACTCAACATCTACCGTGGAACGAGGTATTCAGTTGTCCGTTTTCTGAAGGAACAGATTGCAGAGTATGTCTGGAATGTCATTGTAGGAGCTTGGCTTACTGTTTTACTGGATTTCCTAATGTGATTGCACGTGATCCTGGGAGTCAGAGTACAAGATCCAAATGCGTCAGAGACCTGTGCAATGAGTTCGGAATCGTGATTAAGGCTACACTAGTCGAGCCTCGCAACTCTCTATCCCATTGTGACGGATATCATCTGATGATTAGAAGCGTTTATCGCAAAGTCAAAGTGGTCCTTCCTTCGCAATCGGAAGAGGTAGTTAAGAACATAGCTTTTCAGGCCGTGAACTGTACCGTTGGACCAGATGGCATAACGCCAGTTGTGATTTTATTTCGCGAAACACTTCAGCTATCAATTCCAAATCTTGATTCTGTTACGGCTAGAGATAAGGGCCTCTTTGAAGCCATGGAATGGGCCAGGAAAGAGATGCTCTCAACTACAGCCCAGAGAAGAGTTTCCGAGGCATTCAAGCTACGATTACCGAAAAATCATCACTTTCAGGAAGAAGAGCGTGATCAGGTTCTCGTTTAGAGGGAAGATTGTAAGAAATGGGAACATCCTTTCTATGTACATCCATATGATGGCAAGAAGGCAGTTTACGTGGAAATAGTTAATTCCGGAGGCAGACGAAGAATATCACCATTCTCCCTTATCTCTATCAAATCCATGAAAATCAACAACAGAACAGCAGTGTCCCTTGCCTGAAGTACATATTACGACTCAAGACATATAGACAAGTGGAAGGAAGTCGAGGAAATGAATCATAGAAGTTCTGATGTACAGACTGGACAACAGAGTACATTCGAACAACTTGCTTTTATGGTACTACCCGCTTTGGATACCTTCTTATCAGAAAAAATTCGAAATTGAAGCATATGCTATTAAAGTGGAAGATCCTTTAGGCGAAAAGTTCGATGAAACAAATTTGAAGGAAGTTACACAACTTCTAGAGAAGGGTACCTACGAATTAATTTGTTACGAAGATGTTCCTGCTGATGCAGTGGTTCTAAATTCTAGATTCGTTCTTTCAATCAAGAATCAAGTTACTGAATATAAGATCTAGAGAGCAATGTTTATAATTCCTGGACACATGGATCCGGAGAAGACTCGCGCTGTTATCGAGGCACCTACTGTTCGAATTGCGTCTATAAGGACTGTCTTGGCGATAAGTGGGATGCTGAAGTATCCTATCTGGAAAACGGAAGCTGCGGAGTTTTTGCAGTTGGATGAAAATCTAAAACGACCAGTGTACACCAGAGTACCTGAGAACCAGTCTGTGTTGAAGATGTTGGGGTCTACAGAAGACGCTATTCTGAGAGCTAAGAAACCTCTATGTGCTCTTTGAAATTCACCTGGATACTGGTGTGCTACTTTTCGTGACCATCACAGTGATGTGTTGGGTATGTCAAAAATTTCGTAGGCCCTCTACTCTTTTTCAAAGCTGACAGAAGTTCCGAGGGAACAGTTTCCTTAATCAGCTTGCAAGATGTGCTTGTGGATGACACAATTGGAAGACGTTCTGACGAGTTTATGAAAATGGAGGAGGATACTGCAAGACGTTTGGAAACTAAGGGACGAAACTTCAAACTACCAATGCAGTACAATGCAATAACCATTGATAAGATCTCGTTACAAGGATCTTAAGCTCGGAATATTTCGGAATATTTCGCAATCATCTTATGTTAACACCATAAAGCCAGTATCACCCGACTTCGATCCAAAGGACTTTGAACATATTAGGGAACAGGTTTCCTATGTAGCACCTTCTACAAGACCTGAGGTAGCTTATCTGTAGGGACAGCTGTCTCAAGTTGTTCCATCTTAAGCTACGAAGAAGCATGGAAAGATGCTGAACAAGGTTATCAAGATTTTGCAGCTCGAGGAAGACCTTGGAATATGTTTCCGAATTTAGACTTCTCAAATCTTGTGGTAGCGGGCTACAGTGATGCTAGCTTTGGGGGGAACGTTGAATTGCCCTTACAGCTTGGGATGAATATTCTTATGAAGGACGGAAATGAAAATGCGGCATTGGTTCACTATGCTTCGAGGAAATGTCGAAGAGTGACTCATTCTGTTCTAGCTGCCTAATTTTATGCTTTTGCAACATGCCTAGATTACTCTTTGGCTTTTGCGTATGACTTCGAAATAATGCTTGGAAGGGATATCCCAGTTGTTTTGTTTACGGACTCTAAATGCATCTTTGACACTCTCACGAAGTTCAGTTCTGGGTCTGAGAAGCACTTACCCATCGATATTTCATCGGTCCTTGATGATTATTGGGCTGGAATCCTATCGAGTGAAGCTCAAGTCTCATCGCAATTCAACCTTGCCGACCCTCTCACTAAGGAGAGAACTTCCAGTTTGCTAACGAAGTTGATGAAGACTCGGAAGCTGATCCACTCCATCAATCAGTTGATTATGCATGTTTAGGCAACTATGTAGATGTCTATTACCTTGCTTTGATGGGTTGTGGACGTTTAGGAAGATCATTGAATTAGATAGGTATCTGACTGAGAAGGGGGATATATGTCAGTGATAGGATTGGAAGGATTGTATACCTGCTTTGGATTTTATGATCGAGATAATTGTCCACTATTCGGCATAGAATGGCCGAATCTCTGAGTGATATTCGCTGCCAGAGCAGCATTTAGGGGTTCTATGTTGATTATAGAGAGAGTATTGTAGTACCCCGGATGGGGGGTACTACGTTTATTGTGACGACCCTTCACGGGGAAGGGTTGTCAACACCCGCCCACACCCCCAATTGGAATGAGTTAAGGCGGATGGACGGGATGTTAATGAGTTGGCCGTGTTAGATCTGTCGCTCCAAAGGGCGAGAGAGTCAGCGGTCTTTTTGGTGGATATGTGGCCCTGTAATCTTCCCCCAAAAAGACGGTGATAGAATGGATGGTGGTGCTAAAAATATTAATTTTTGGAAAAAGTATCACAAGGGTTTGGATCGGTTGGTAACTGAAGGGAAATTATCACTGTAAGAACCCTCCCCTCCCTGTAATGGGAGGGCTGTACTGGTTGTCAGCATTACTGTAAGCCCTGTCAGCCCTTGAAGCGAGTTGGCAGGCGGGGTATGCAATCATACAACCCCAATGCGGCTTTATCGAGGTAGATTGATGTCATTGGCCGAGGATAAAGGGCTACCAACCACCGTCTCTCATAAGAGGGTACTGGGTAACCCAGCAATATCGTACTCATTAAAATGAGTAGGATGACGGAACCACAACCGCCACCTCTACGGGTGACCTAAAGTTTTCTTATTTCTAACGAGATAGCAAATCGGCCACCCGGCATGGGTGGCGGAAGAATCTTGGGCCACCTAATAACCCTCAGCGGGCTTCGAGATAGCCCGCTGATTGGCTTATTGAGGCTATGGTGTATTTATTATGTAGAAACAATTTAAGGGTTTAATTATCTAAATCCGGGTATAAATATCATTCGGCCTATCGGAGTGACCTTAAGAATAAACAGGTACGCCAGTTCCCCCCTGAAACTGATTTTCTTATGCAACTTCTCCACGCGCCTATCTCTGAGTTCTCCCCGACGCTGGGAGAAACAGAATAAGTTAGCTCGTCCCCGTTGCTCTACGGGACTCGCGTACCATCCTCTCGACCCGCCGCTTTCTCGTCCCACTTGCGGGAAGATTCAACTGTCACGATCGCCTGTTGCCCCAGGACAATGTGTCCTCTAGAAGGCCACCAAACCTCGGGTCCCTCCCTGTCTTTTGAAAAGGGAAGGAAAATTGTCTGCGCCCGAAGCCTTGCGTCGTCCCCTCAGGGGCCGAACGAGCTGGGATAGCACGACAGATCGACCCCGGGAGACCTTTCCACATCTTTCCGGCCTCCACCGTCCCGATGGCGTGACATTTTATCCCAGAAAGACTCAACCTTTCCGCTTCTCCACGGTCTACAAACCGTGTAGACACTTTGGCCGCGCCCCTTCCTGAGTTCTACCCCCTGAAAGCGGTAGAAATAGACTGGGTTAGCAAAACCAGCTCGACCCCCGAGTGGTTGAACCCCTTTCTTCCCCTCAGACCCTTCCCCTTGGACGTCCCACTGTGCGGGACGTCCCTCATCTTCACAGTCACCCCCTCTCCTGTGCTGGGAGGCTGCGAGTCCGCTTCCCCATCAACCCTCGCCCTGTGCGGCCACCAGGTAGGGATACCATCCTCTGGCGTGACCCAGTGAACCGCCCCGTCACGAATATCCTTAAAGCGTAGGATACGGATAATCTGGTCTCCCGAAACCCCCTCAGGCGACTCTCAGCCTCACATCCCGGAGGAGTTGCTGTACCACCCTCTCGTAGCCCAGCTACCGAGAGTTCACTACGACCCTGTAGCCGCAACCTCAGTTCTCCGGAGGTTGCGGAATACTACAATTAGAGTTGGGTGTTCTGTTTCTGTCGAGGAAATAGGCAAACAGATGGGCAGGATTAAATTTTTCTGAATTCTGTTTGATTATCGACTACTTTTCGACAAGTACCTACAGCAAGCAACCTTGTGCAGCGTTACGCGCTATTACGAAATTCCCCGAGCGGCAACACAACTTCCGTCGATAAACCTCTGCTTTATTAGTGATGGGGCAGTTTCAATATTAGAACGAGCCATTATAAGGGTAAGAAAATACCGAACGACGAGCGGGGCTAGGGGCCTGTGATTGGTAGAAACGTAAAGTGGAGCGAAGCAGCGCCGTAGACAGTGGACAGAGATAGGGGAATCACAAGCGCGTGTCTTGAGAGCTTGGGAGGGCACACGACGCGACTGCTTGAAATACTACCGGCTCCACCTTAGTGTGCTAGACCCAGTCGTAAATGTTCAAACTCTCTTGCTTCCCGTTCACCCGCAGGTGTACAGATGAGGAAGGCTATTAATTGTAGTAGACGAGAATCCCGGTCTGTGGCTAATCCACAGGACGGGAGCTGCGCGAATTACAGCTACATATTTCAACTGTAAGTAGGCGTACTACACTACCATAAAACACTACAATACCGACAATTTCGCTCGCTCGGCCCGGGGTAAGGGCAAGTTCCGAAATTGGCTGTCACGTGGCAATGAGAACTTTCGTTAATTTTTCGCCCAAAAAAGGGGGGCTTAAAAAGAACAGAAATCCCAAATGCCATTGCGCAGCCTGAAATGGCATGGGGCACATTTCGAATCCATCGATCCAGCATCGCTTCCAGGTTCCGGATGTTACTCACGGTCACGTCGCAGTTGGATTTCAGGAGCTCCTGTAAGCGTGTATGACAACGGTATAGGTGCCGAGGGGGCTGCTCTCGAATAGCGACAGCTGTCCTTGGAGGGTTGTGGTATATTTAATGGATGGGGCTACGAACAGGAAGCATAAATGTGTCATAGCGATGAATGGGGAAACTTCCAGAAATTTGGGCCTCACGATTTGGACATTTCGGGCGAAGTGAATATTTCGGGTTTTTGATACCCCGCAGAATTATGAAATATTTCATATTAGGATATATGGAAAAACTCTGAATTGATATACGTATAACGCGACGCCCGAATAGCGAATCGTGTGGAAATCGAAATACTGTTTTCGTATTATGATGAGGCGCGTGTAAATCTAGTGCAATACGGGCTCGACAATACGGGTCTGGGCTGTAGTCGGGGTCCGGTCGGATAGTATGTAATACGGCGAGGAATTAGAAAGGTAATAAACACAGATGTTAAGCTGAGGGTACTTCTTAGTGGAGTGAAAATATCGATGGAGTGAAAACATACGAGGCCTCGGGAGAATTCAGGCAGTTTTTTGCAATATGATGCCGTTGTAGCATTTTGTAGGAACAACAAGCCGCCTTAATACATGAGCAAGGAACGTGATATGCGCAGCAGGATATTTTGGAAGTAGAAAATCGACATAAGAGTACTGCGGCACGTGTATTTGTACTGACATGTAAATATTTGATTTTGAAGAAAGCTAACGCGTAGTGCTATTAGTTATAGTGCCATTATTGGGCTGGAAGTGATGCGCGGATGATTTTGTTTTCAGATAGGCGCGTGGTGTGAGGTATTATGCGATGTAGGCCAAACTAATAGCAATAGTCTGATATACGGAGTTGAATAAACCAAACAATGAATTTCGTTGGTACCGACTGTTTGGGCTAGACAGGGTTGGGTAGCGTGAGATGACCGGGATACCAGATATATCCTAAAATATCATGTCATGAGTAACCAACCTATGAAAAGAAATGCACGAACTTTGTTTGATAGTACAGTGAAATAACATTTGCAGAATTAAACAGTAAACAAAATACTGTATGTGGCATGAAGAACCAACCTACCATGGCAAGCAACGCATGACCTTTGTCTGATAGTATAGTACAGGGAATCGTGGGGAGAATAATGTATGCGTTTATTGAAAATCGTGTACCGTGATTGGTAGGTTTCTTCAAGAGAATTATATATCTACTATTCCAATTCCACTTCTTTACACAGGGAAACTGCCTATGATGAGGAAATAATGGATTACTCTATGATTCTAGCTAGTACGCAGAAGTTACGGACATCTTCTTGAGTTTGATATTTGGAGGTTCGAGAGGAGGGGTTAGAAAAGGGTGGCAGGGGTGCCCCTGTAACTTTGGTAAATCGATTCTGCGGAGTTCCGAGGCGGGCGCCCACGTGAAGATTTCTGGGAGACTATTCGGTGAAGAGGATAATGAGCTGTGAGAGGAAGTTATGAGGACTTCCGAACTTCTGAATTTTATCAGAAACGATTTACCTGAAGCTCATTTCACGCTTCTGAAAGATGGACAAGAACTGTTTCGCCTTTCCAATCGACTTGAGAGCGAAAGTAATGGTGTGATCATATTGCATGCTATTTGCGAAGCCGTAGTTTCGGAGCGTGACATGGAGCGTGGTGGGGAGGATGGGAGTGAACTATACAGACAGCACGAGAAGACGGAAACACAGGTATTACACTCTTCCATAATTAATTTTCATGATGAGGAGTGTATTGAAGCTACCAGTGATTTAGAGAATGGATTAGCTGGGTTCTCGGTAATACATCGCTAAAGAAGAACTCAGGAGAAAAGGAATGAATGGGTACAGAATAAGAATGGAAGTGGGGAATTTGCCACTCCGGGCTGGTATCCGAGGACTGAAATTGGTAGTACTAGAGATGGAAACAATTATCTCGTCTTTGATCTGCATATTGCAAAGAACTTTACAAGGCTTAACAGAAAGGACTTCCAGTGCTTGTAAAGTGCGTTTTATAGATCACTTGGGTTACGGTAACATTGGAAGTCGTTTGTAAGATTCCCTATAAAAAATAAACGTGTGGGTGTAACGAGACAACTAGACGAGACCTTGACGAAGGAAAGATATGTTGAAAAGTGCTTGAAGTGTGATTCATTGAGGAATAAATTTAAAGAGAGGACCTCTGCGGCGTGCAGAAGTCAATCGGGTAGCACTAATTCACCGCTGCCACCTTTGGCTTCTGAAGGTGGCGTTTGAACTTTCAAAGTTGTAACGTAGCAGCATATGCAGCATAAAGAGTAAATATTGCGGAGGTATAAAGAAAGGTCTTCGTCTTCAATATCTGATTTATAGTATGTTTCCTTGAATAGAACGGAGAGATTGAGAAGAGCGAAACGACCTTGAAGGAAGGGGACCACGTTTTGCCCTTGATAAATCTCATACGATGAGTTGCGCGTGAGATGCGGGATTGAAAGATTCCACATTTGATGTGTGATGAGAATCTAGTTCTGGGTAAAAGTCAGGATCGAAGAATGACGAGCACGTGTGGGATTTTTAATGAAAGCAATCCACCACCACACCAGTATCATGAAGCAGACATGTGAATAAGTTAAATGCATTGTCATAACATAATGGTCTTAACCTGATCAATTTAGTCTTATCACAACCACATTGGATTGTTAGTAGATCTGGGGAATGGTAATCGGAGGCGACTTATTTCTTTGAGCAATTGTGTCTTTCCACACCTTGGAATGTAATCAGTGGTCTGTAGGCTGTTCTTCCTAGGAATACGATTCCAGTTGTCGCACCGTCGCTCTCTACATCTCCTAATGGCATAACGGAGAAGTGTCCGAAGTGCTTTGCGTATGATCTAGAATCTACAGAAGACAATCTGTCGAACGTCTTGAAAAAAGCAGATGCACTTTTCACGAGCTCATCAATCACCACAGCGGCTGCACGCGCAGTTCCGAAAGCAATCTGTGGGGTAGAAGCACAGTATTGCAGTATTTAATGACTTAACGGCAGAAACAAAATGCAATAGGATTCGTTTCACCACCTGAAGAAACTGCTGAGCACAGTTGAAGAGTCCATGCATAACAAGGTGATCGAATAGATCTTGGAGCTGTTGAATTGCTGACGGCGGAAGTCTTTTCATGATGTAGGCAGTCTGCGAAATTTAGCATGCACTTGGAAATCATGAGGTCGTAGGAGAGGGAATGTGACATCAAGGAATGAGAAAATTGGAAATTGTCTTTGCCACGTTTTTCTTCGTCTACGAGTATTGGATTTTCGACATTTTTGTTGGATAGGAACCTTGTGTTGCGGACGTAAACTGGCAAACGGACTTTGTTAGCATATGTTCCAATAGATCTAGTATTGATTCAGCGAATTGTCTGTTTCGAAGGAGTTCAGACTTTGTCTCATGTATTCTGAACTACACACCAATGGTTCGTTCTGAAGAATCCGCGTTGTCAATGCTACTATCAGATTCTTCGGGGAAGAGATCCACTTTCATTGGAACGGTGCTGTCTAGATCCTCCCGATCTGGAGGAGGAAGTTGCGTCAGTCGTTCCGTTGCAGTGTTCCGGTTTCAACTTTTTTGCAACTTTTTTGCGTTTGCATTGCATGAAATGTCCTGTAGGGTTCGTCTGAATATCTGCCGCTGCAGAGGTAGACTGAAAGAAGGCATACCATTGGCAATAATTGATCTCTTGAAGCTGCGGATGCACAATTCTTCATGATTAGTTTGCTCCAACATGAGATGCGACTGCGGTTTTGTATAAATTCCGGGGCAGAAACAATGAAGGTTCGGAAGCAATCCCTTCCAGAAATCCGTTTCTTCCTCTTTTTCCTGGTAAAGTTTTGTGAGCTCAATGTCGAACCAGAGAGGTTCTATTTTAACCTCTGAATTCTGAGTTTTGGAAGAATTTGATCTAATGCATTGGTGTGACGATTGGAATAATTTCATGAGGGGCATTCGGAAAGGGGCCGGCTTGATCTAGTACTGGCGTTTGCTGACAGATCTTCCTGCGGCAGGTATAGTGACAGAGCTGCGGATGTCGCTCGGTAGCGTACTTAGAATACCTGCTGCAGTATCGTCCACGACGAGTAAATCGAATCTCTTGACGTTTTGCACATGTTTATGGGGGACACCCAAGCTTGCAGCCTCCCTTGGAGAGATTCCGGTCCCACAAGTAGTACAGGAGAACAGTGTTTGTGCAATGTTGGTACTGCTGACATCAATTGTCATGAGGAACTTCCGGAAAGCATCATTTGCATTTCTTCTGCTCCGGCGTGGCTCACCTCTTTCCCAGCGAAGGAGATCAGAATTAATTCTCTGAGCGGTTGAAGGAGTCAAAATTCTTGTATCGAAGTAGGCATCCCGAAAGGAATGTCCTTGAAGACAGACCATTTGAACACACATGTAGAGGAGTTCGCTAGTGTACGCGGATGTCTTCGTAGCAGGAAATATAGCTTGTGAAAAACCGATAATCTCTTCAGGGTACTGCAACCGCGATGAAGGCAATTCCAATCTTCAACTGTTACAGTAGGAACTCCATGAGCCAGTTCGAGGAGAAATGATTCGATATACTGGAGAGAAAAACATTTCCTTGTCTGATTCGGAGACCTCTAGGCCTTTGCAATTTGAGCTCGTGGAGTCATTTTCATCTCAGAACACAGGCAATTCGCGATTTGTGGAAGCCTCTAACAACGAAACAGTTTTCTTCGTGGCATCCAGCTCTCCTCCGCTCATATGAGGTGTTGTTCTTCCGGTATTCGCAGCATACATATCGCCAAAGTCGGAATTCGTATCAGGTTCAACGTCTAAATCATCGTTGTCTGAGGACGACGTCGGATCATCAAGTCGTGTAATGGTATTGGGGGATTGAATACTTCTTCCAGTCCCACTTGAAGAGTTCTGAATATTCTTATTTGCTTCCTCTTGAATGCAGCTACCCCTTCGGGACGGATTCCCAAGACACATTTGGCAGTTAAGTCGTTCCAGCCTGTCTCCCACAATGGCACAAAAGCACATCACGGACGTTTCGAATGCTATCCAGCATTTCCATGCAAGAATTAGTCGTTAAGTGCGATCGGATACAATTTCTGTGAACCTTCTTTCCAGCTCGACAACCTCCACTTGGCGGTTTGTGCCATTTGGAAGCATGGGGGGAAGGTGAGTACCGAACGTTGAAGTTGTGACGGAGCTTCGCTGATTACTGCGATGGAGAATCGTAGGTCGATCTCTTCGATGAGACTGACGTCCCCTCTACATACATCTATTTGACTGCATACTTGCAGTTTGTTTCCTGGTTATGAAAAGGACACCTTGCAGCTAAAGTTGAACGATATATTGTTTTCGTCAAGACTAGCAGTCACACAGATCACTTTCACTGGCTTGCTAAATTCTTGCAAGATAATTCTAATGAAAGGAAGGGACATGTGAGAATCACTCGAAGCGTGAGCCATCACAATGCCAAATTCTCGTCTCCCGTATTTTGTATGCGCGGCAATCAATGCCTTGGTGGACGATGAAGATGGGGAGCATACTCGAGGAGTTTCGCCAATAAATGTTAGGAAATCCTTGCACTGTCGAAGAGCATCTCGGAACTGTTCAATGTCTCTCTTCCGAATATCTGCTATGTATCGACTTGAATCAGGATACGCAGGATATCTTCTTCGGATGAATCAAACCTTTGTCTGATATGACGGCACCCTACCAACATGGTAGTTATGGACAGAGATCTGCTCTAAATTCAAGCGTTCTGTATCCGTGACTGCCCTTTGCGGTGGGATGTCAACTTCATCCTCATCACCATCGAATGCGTCATTATCTGTTCGCAAATTCTCAACGTAATCCCCGAGATTTGCTTCATATTGTATGGCGGGCGAGTTGATAACCCTAATTGCCCGAACTCTCTTCTGCGCATTTTTCGTTGTGCGAAAACGTGAGATTACACGGCGAGAAGAAAGAGTGCCTGAATTAAAATCGAAGGAGTTGATCAAATGTACTGGTCCCTCGGCTTCACCATAATGAACAGTAACAGAAGAAGGTCGCAGGGGAATGATTGAATTACAGGTAGAGATGAGAAACGATTTCCGGACGAAAGCAATTGGGGACGAAGATTCAGAGGGTGGCAGGAATACCCACCACGCAGGAACGGTTTTCTGCCCACAATTTCATAGATCCCAGATGCCAGATTTGTTGCGAAGTATGATATGCAAAAGATCAACGCCCCATTTTCACATGAATATCAGAAGGTATACCTGGATAAATGCCTCGAACAACCTCTTTTGACTAAAGGACCTGTGGGTCCGCATGGGACATGTGTTCGGTGTGTGATCGGTATCTCTCACGAAAAGCAACGCAACGATTCCTAGCAATTCATATGAGCTGTCCCGAGAATTCCCATTCACCCATGCACGCAGTGCACGTTAACGTGGAGTTAGCAGTGCACTGTAAATGGAGTCAGCAGTGCACATGTGCACGGAGTTCTACGTATCACCAAAAGAAATACACGGATGTTCATTCGTGAGTAGCACAGCAATACAGGGATGTCCACTCAGGAGTGCACAGTACGGTGCAATCAGCAACCCTGAATCGCACACGAGTAGTTTCGAACAGCAATGCGAGTATAGGAAGTGTGTATAGTAGTAACAACTGCAACCATGCACTAGTGGGTGTAGTGCATGCACTGTAATGTAAATCCCGCCGCTGAGAAGGGCAGGCACACGTGTTAGGTGTGGTATGTCTCACGAAAAGCAATGCATACCTTTCCGGAGAGTGATAATAGCTGTCTCGAGAACAGATCTGCTATTGATACGGCACTGTAGTTACGAAAAGCAATGCGGACGATGCACCTGTGTTTCGCGTGTTTACTGTGGTACTCAGCACGCTATGGAGAACATGTGCTGCTACAAGCTTCCCTAATCTTCTGGTAGACGATGGGGGTAGGAGAGCGACTCCTCCAGATGGAGTCGTGTCTAGCTTGTGGGACGGAGGAAAACTCACGGTTTGGGATACCCGACCATGCTACATAGGTTATTCTCCTCGCTGGAGAATATTTACTTTGGCATGCAGTCCAATAGAATCGGTCGTGTGCGTACTTATGAACCGGCCCAATGGGTAGCCAGACCGATCAATGCGCTGTTTAAAAGCACTTCAAAGTTGCATCCTAAAGCTTCTGTGCGTACATCTCCCTTCGCAATTACCCTCAAGACAATCACACTGCCAAGGATAGGGTCCAGAAATTTTCACTGCGAGATCATAGCCACACGGTCCTCACATTTTCCAAAGGTAACCAATTAACAAACTCTAGATGGGAGGAAATCAAAAGTTGGCTATTCTCATTGGGCGGCTGCGACGCCGGATCGTATAATAGTACTGTATCAGGACTCGCTTACCCCTCCATCCACCACCAGACACCACCGTCGTAGGTAAAGTATATTATGCTTCAAAATTGGACTGCTCTCAGGACGTGGAAAGAAGGGAATAGGGATAAAATTGCAATTTAAGTAGGAGTTGCTCGTTGAAAACGGGACTGGCAAATTTTGCAGCAAACCGGAAAACAACGGCTCACCCGATTTTCGACTCCCTTTGACGGACTAACAGAAAAGTTATTGCTCAAGCCATACAACTCCCATCAGGAAGTTCAGAAAACAACTCATTGCTACATTTCGTGCACGTAGATACACATTGTCACAAAACGACTGAAGAATTGAAGCACGACTACGCATGTGAAGCTCTTCCCCACGCCTAATCAGAGAACAACCACATGGTCGCCGAAGTCTGCGGGTGGCGTTGAGGATATGTGACTTCGCTCAAGGAGTTACGGTATGTTGGAATCTAGGTGACGGCGGTTGGCGATGTGAGGTGATGGATGCAGATGCAGGTGGGCTGCTTGTATGTACATTCAATATTGGCAACTCTTTTTCCGGACGAAAATGTTAAAAACGAGTGGATCTCTTCCGGTCTCGTCTCCAACCCGCGCGAAATCTGCAACCAACTCTTAAAACTGTTCTTGATTAATACACAGACGGTACGGGTACGAAGTTCGTGTTGCAGAAGGAAACACTTCCATGTAATCAAGAAGGCATTCACGATCCGCCAGACAGATGGGCGACGGTTGCGCGTGCGCAGGTTGGGATGGATAGAAAAGAGATTTTTAGAGGACGTAGCAGTAAGAAAGAGCCCAGTAGAATTTATATTACGAGATCAGGGTCTACGTGTGATCGCCGTGCGATGGAGAATGCACGATTTCCCTACAAATGTACACCTCTGATTGTTCTTTCGCTGCCCTTCAATTAAACTCCTTCTCCGAAAGATCACTTTACTTCCCAGACCACGTATTCAATCTCATCCTGCTCATGATTTCATACGTTCGAAAATCAATTTCCCAGGTTTGTTGCTGCTCTTCATCCAAGAACCACGTTCTCGAATTAAGCGTAAGCCTATGTGTACCTAACGGTTCAGTTCGCAACTCATATGTTCGGAGTTGCCATTGATTTTCATGCGAGGAAGGGGTCACTTCTATTTCTAAAATCACAAAAACTTGAAAAATCCAAATCATATAATTTCTTCGTTTTTCTGTACTGGGATAACTCTCATGGTTTCCTCCGTCACAATTTTTCATGCGAGGTAGGGAACATTTCTTCGAACAACCAATATCCGTTTCCTTCCGGTCAGAACCTTTTTCTACCCCGAAGGATACACATCCTCAATCAGTGTTCTCCTACTAATCTTTCCTGCGATACATCAACAAACAATGCGATTTAATCATGCCTCACAGGCAGGATCTCAATTAATACTTCTCTCGAAGCCTACTATCATACTTCCT
>JAUBNZ010000265.1:0-19945 GCA_032355485.1 Bonnemaisonia californica
GTATCTTACGGGACGTGGACCACTCAGAGCCACGGACGTTTCCCACTTCTTTTGGAAATGGCCAGTAAAATCACCCCGGCAATCTGAGGGGTTATCTAGCAGATCTCCACCATCTGCACTACCGCCACCCACAAGAACAACACCGCCCCATCCTCGACGAGCTCGTCATGAGACGGCTTATGCCGAAGAAGACTCCTGCCTACACAGCGAGACGGTTGGAACCACGGCCCAAAACCCGCCTTAACCGTCTAGTTGCTGAAATGTTGGCAACGTCTAACTAGAAATTTGTGATTTGAAAAGTCGCAAAGTTCCCCGCTGCCTCCCCGAATGGGTACCTTAGGGGTGCGCCGAGCCCCAGGCTGCCACTGATTTGTGCCCCGGAGGGTTGGCTGTTGGAGGAGCGTTTTCGCTGTTGTCGGACATCTTGTGTTGTCTGTGGTTGAGCTTTTCGGAGGATCTTCCAGCTGAGTTGGGGGGGGGGGGGGGGGGGGGGTTTTGTAGGACTTTTTTGAGTCTGGTCCAAGTCCGGAAGCCCGGACGAACAAGTGCATCCTTCCGGGGTAGTCGCCCTCACACGTGGCCCCCCTCGAGCAAAGTACACCCGTACTGTATGTTAGGTACAATTGACGATAGACGTAGATACACTAGACTTCACTGATACAATAGCTAGACTCTTACAGTACTGGCATGCAAAAGGCAGCATTACAGTGAGTGCTTAGCTCACCCTTAAGTACAGTCGGGGAAACCCGACCGACGATCAATAAAGGGGCAAGCGACTTTGGAGGTAAACCAGAGACTTCAATTCCGACGACTACTGTTGTGCGTCGCGCCAACTCCCGCCCCCGTGTTCGTTCCGATTACCGCTTGCTAGCACGCGTATGCATTTGTCAGCTTAACGGCTTCTAGAGTTTGTGCCATCATACGGGGTCTATACGGAGAACCCCTGGTGTCTGAATCACAGCACCCCCGTGCATTCACGATTGTGAGCTACGGGAATACTCGCCTCATTCCCATTTCCTCCTGGTCCGCTCCCCAGATCCCTCTTTCCCTATCTCTACCACCGCTACCGCGTTACGAGGGATCTCTCCTGTACCATTTCCTCCCCCTTTTTCCCAGCTACGAACCATTTCCGGACCTACCCAGTCTTCCGACTTTTCTGGTCCCACACCTGCTACGAAATGATTTTTCTACACTGCAATTCCCGGGGAGGACCCTGTACAAGGTGACTTTGTCTATATGGACACTATCTTCTCAAACGCCTGGGCTGCTCAGCTGATTGGCTAAGGACGGGATACACCTCGCTGTAAACTGAGGGTAGGACCCATAATACTTTCCCTATGCTGTCGTCGTACGCAACGCCGACGGCCGGTCGCTACGTACAGGAGTTAAGGTCTGAAGGTCCTGGATCAGGGGCTTTTGAGAATGCAAGTCAAAACGACTTTGGTCGCCAGCTGTACAGCCGGAAAAATAAAAGTAAAGGAGATGAACCCAGAAGAATCTCTCCGCCACTTGCCATTTTTTGCTCTCGCGTCCGTCCTACACTTTTTCGCTTGCAATAATTTCTTTATTACGACAGCGAACGCTGCGATTTGTTACAAATTTCGACCGCGACCCACGTTCCAAGTGGTTGATTCATGGGCATCCAGCTTATCGAAGATTTTTAGGAACTCCATGTAGGAGAATTTCGTTGCCGTGAGAATGGTGTTGGGGCCCCCAGACTCAAGAAATGAGCCAAGGACAGGGCAAAGACTTTCTTGATCGTCATCAGATGCATCGGAAACCTCTGCTGGATATTGTTGAATGGCATGTTGACGTGTTGCCGCAGCTTTAGAAAGCAGACGGAGCGCAGTTTGTGCTGCAACGGTAGAAGCTAGATTTCCGTCGCGGTGCGATGTCCGGCGTACATTCGGAGGAAGCGTAGAGTTTTTGGTCATGTTGCTGTGGTGATAAACAGTACTTTATGTATATCTATTCGAAACAACATGGTCTTATACTGGAAAACTTGATATTTTCGAACAATTCACTTTGTTACTGAAACGATTATGTACACATCACTGTATTTAGTCGTTCCCATAACCACAAATATGTACACGAATACGAACGTACTCAAGTAATGCATAATATTTCAAATTATATTATTCTTTTTCGTATACTACTGATTTGTACAAAAAGTATGAGTGTAAAATTGGATATGTCAGGTATATACACTGGAGGGATGTTGACAAAACAAATATTGTCATCCTCTGCTTTTTAAAAAAATGAGCCATTTTAAAAATGTTTAAAATCATTTTAAAAAACTCAGGAAAAGGCGGTCCGGATGAATTTCTGGTTGTGATGCTATTGGTCAATTTCTTGGTGCAGGGATCACAAATTAAGGAGCACAGTAAATTCTAGATCTCCAATCATTGATCCAAAGATGATCACGAGCGGAATTGGGGGTCCACAACATTTCCCACGGTGTGCTCCACATGGTGGGAATGTGAAAGCCCTTGAAGGGTAAAAGTATACAGTACTTTACAGTACAATTTGGGAGATCATCTGCTGTATGGCCTGATAGGGGCAGACTTCTGCTCAATATATCGATAGTGAAATCAAGAAGAAAAAATCTGACAAAAACTCGGAATACAGTACAGAACACTCCTGCATCCATAGACGCAATCAAGGTGATGATCATGAAACAAGTGTAAATTCCAAACATTTCGTGGACAGCAGCTGCCCCAGAGTGTTGGCAAAAGAGACGGGTGGACCAGTGTGTGGGACAGCCTGTTTTCTTTGCGTGTATCTACGCAGCGTATTTGCGCATCACAGGAAATTTTATTTGAAAATATAGTTTGGTGGAAATTTTGACCTCCACTTGTGAGTCACTTGTGATGATGTCACCAGTGGTGACTCATCCATGCAGTGACAGAATTACAGATCTTCCAAATGGATTGTCCCCTGTCGCGATGCGTGGGCGGCTATTGACACGGGCACGTACAACGAAGCTTGCTAAAGAAAATCACGTTCCTTGATTCAGAGCGCCGCCCACCCTTCCATGTTCCAACAGCTCCGTTCACGCGATGGAAGCAGCAGACAGTCCGTGTCAAACATCGCCAAAACCCGTCAAAAAATGACGCGGATCACACTGTCAGCTTCAGATGCTGCCGAGAAAGCCCCGTGGAGCGGCCTGCACCTTCCATGCGGCCAGTTCCGGAACTGTCTGCTGAGTCACCAGCGGTCCCGAATCATGAGCCTCCCGACTGACGGAGTCCACGTCCCCCTGACACGACACACCGCTAGCCGATCCGGGCGCATTGAGTAATGTTCCCAGAGTAAGGCTCACCCGTTGGGACGTGCCAGCCGTCGTACCGTTAGGAAATTCACACTGTGAATCTGTGAAGCCCAGTGTCGGTGTACGGTAGCGTGGAGAGCGCTCACGCGCGATGGCAAGATCATGTGGCGCTTGCGTGCCATGCACACCCCTCGTCTATTGTACCGTGTATTGGGTGGAACCGCCGGGCGCCGACGTCCCCCCCGGACATCGCCCCCCCGCCGCCGTCCCCCCGCCGCCGGGCGCCGTCTCGCGTACCGGGTAATCTTCCGCTTCCATCCCCCGCCCGGCCCTTGACCTTTGTAATGTAACATTATATAGAAGTGTGTTGTGTGTACGGTCGTGACGGCGCGGTAGTGGTGTTGCACTATGGGAAATTATTATTATATGCCTTAGAAGAGCCGCGCTAAAAACGATACCGGGCAGCCTTGGATAACAAGTAACGCACTCAGGCGAAGCTGCGGGGTAGCCATGCACATGCATACTGTTATCGTCCGCGTATGCCAGCGGCCTCCTGATGTGGAATGCTTTCATGCTTTGTTGTGTACATATCCAACCGTACCGTGTCTGTGGCGTTGTCGGCTGCCACGCCGGACCAGTGCTTGCAACGCATCGCGGCAGCCACTGTGCAGTTTGACGCGCGAGTTACATGTTCTACGAATCATGATATGAAGGAGCACCGCTATAACCCGGCTGTGCACACCCGCATGTGGGTTACTGTCCCCTTGCTCCTCGACTCTGCACGATGTGCGTGAAAGTTACCCAAGGTTACCAAGGTTACCAGGGGTAGCAGGGGTGCCCTTGGTGCCCTTGGTGCCCTTGGTGCCCTTGGTGCCCCTATAATACCCTTATAATACCCTTATAATACCCTTTAGTAGTGCTGTAACCCAGCGGGACTACTTCAGTAAGGATACTCTCAGGGCACCGAGTGTAAAACAGTAGTACCCACTCGCCATGCAGGAAAAACACAGCAGCATGTTCTATGCATTTATATGTTTTATTTTTTAATTTACACAACGTTACAGTTGTTGTATGCAGTTCGATACGGTGGTGTATAGTACAGCATGCGTCATATCCGTGGCATAGTAGAGGAAGGAGTGCCGCTCTTGTGTACAGCTTGACAATGTTTTAGCAAGTTGGACTTTTCCGCAAAGCTCGAGTTGCATTGCTCGCAAGTGTACGGCTTGCGCTTCTCGTGAACCACCGCTTGGTGGCGTATTTGGTTGCCACGATGAGAAAACCGTAGCCCGCAATGGCTGCACTCGAAAGGCTTTATCCGTAGATGGACCGACTTCACATGCTTGTTCAAATCCGACCTTTGACCAAACCGGCTGTTACATCTGTTACACACAAACGGCCTTTCCTTAAGATGTACTACCTTCCAGTGTTTCATAGCATGGTCCTTCTTGATAAATCTGAATGAGCAAACCTCGCATTTGAACGGCCTTTCGCCCTTGTGCTGGGCACGGTTGTGAGCCATGAGATTGTCCCTTCTTCCAAAAGTAGCTGGGCATTTCGAACATGCATGCGGTCTGTCTGCGGTGGGCGCCCTGGTATCTCTAGAAGACACCACTATTCCCTCCTGTTTCGTGGAGATTCCACAGCGGCCCCCAAACGGGTCTCGCACATCCTTGACAATGGGTTCACGTTTGGGAACCGAAACGGGGGAGGTGCCAGCGGCAGGCTGCGGTGGTCCGTTGAAGCCTCGAAGACGAGCTATTAGAGGGTCATTAGTGTCCATTGTTGGGGGGTGGTTGTCTACTGGAGGCAGCCTGCTTGGCGCGGCAGTGCTTGTAGTGTAAAAGTCGACGGAGCGTTGAGTTGTAGGCATGGGAATAGGCATAATTGGTGCGGAATCGGCAGTTTGAACAGTTGTAATTGGTGATACGGTGTTAGCGATATGGCTGACGTAGGATGTGGGGGTCTCAGACTCTAGCACCGACTTGGCGCTCGGCAGGGGCAGGTTGAAGTTAGGACGAGAGAGTACAGCAGGATTCGGTGGCAATTGTACAGCGGAGAGCGATGGGATTTGAAATTGCGAGGAGGCGTGTGAGTGCTGCTGTGGTTGATGCTGTTGCTGCGGTTGTTGCAGTTTCTGTGGTTGCGGTTGCGGCTGCTGGGACTGTTGAAGTTGGTGGTTTGGATGGTGCGGGTGTGGCTGTTGTTGGGAAGGATGATGTGCGTAGTGTTGTTGTTGCTGCTGGTAGCGGTGAATTTCCGGGTATGCATGATGGGAGTGACGAAGCTGTGATTGCTGCGAGTGCGTCTGCTGTAAATGAAGTTGCGTGTGAGATTGAGACTGGGAATACGGTGGGGCGGGTGGCAGGGTGTGAGGCTGGGCGTACGGCTGGGCGTGCGGCTGGGCGTGCTGTTGGGCGTGCTGTTGGGCGTGCTGTTGGGCGTGCGGTTGGGCGTGCGGTTGGGCGTGCGGTTGTGCGTGCGGTTGGACATGTGGTTGGACATGTGGTTGGGTAGGTTGCACATGAGGGGGCGGTTGAGGCTGGGAGTGGAGGGCATGCTCCACGGGGTGGGTAAACTGTTGCGACGGCAGGTAACCTTGCGGCGGAAGCTGCTGGGAGGCAGCGTTGTCTTGGTAAACATGATGCGGGAGAGTGAGGGGCTGCGAAGCGGTGGAGTAATATGATATATGGGCGGTGTCCGTGGTGATAGCAGTGTCGCTTGGACGGAGCTCCGGGAGGGTGTGCAGGGCCGAGACGGGGGAGAGGTGCGGCGGTGAGGGCACGGCGGGGGCGGCGGGGCGGGCGTGCTCCAGCATGGAGGAGAGTCTCATTGTGAGGAATTGGGACGGGGGAAGTGGGGAAGGGAGGGGCAAGGGTGGAGAAGGCTAAGCAGGAGTAGCGAAGCTGTAGCTTCGAGGGGTTGACAGCGCTCCAAGGAGAGCGGAAGAGAGAGCGGCAAGAGACAGAAGGGGCGGCTAGGGGAAGATTGCGTGTGCGCACATAGCGGGGCGGCATCGGTGGCTCGGGGCAATGAATAAATATGAGCGGCAGCGAGGGGGAGATATGCTCATGCGCGCTCATAGCATAGGCGCGGCGCTCTAGGCAGCCATTCCTTCCACCGGGGCCACTGGCGCAGAGGTTTGAAACGGCGCTGTGACGGCGTGACGGCCACGGAAGCGAGTGGAGCGAGTAGCATGTCACGTGTCACGTGCGGTGACGCCGCCGCTGGGAACCGCTGAGGGCTCGCGCTGGGAACCGCTGGGTGCTGTGATTACCCTGCTGGGTAACATAGATACCGCTCCGGTAGCGCTGGCTGCCGCTGCGAACCGCTGCAAACCGCTGGCTCCGGGACTCC
This sequence comes from Bonnemaisonia californica, assembly GCA_032355485.1. Lineage (NCBI taxonomy): Eukaryota > Rhodophyta > Florideophyceae > Bonnemaisoniales > Bonnemaisoniaceae > Bonnemaisonia > Bonnemaisonia californica. The sequence goes on from JAUBNZ010000265.1 coordinate 6,626, forward strand.
GCGACACACGGGCCTGCGGGCTGCGGACGCGCAGCGAGCGAGATGGAAACTGCAGCAGGCGGTATATGCACGGCGCGTATGCCCCGGCGCATGCGGCGTTGCGAGGCGCGCACGACGCCAGCCTGGCGCGCCGTGCAACATGACACACACGCTTGCCGAATGTGGCGCCGTCGCCAGTTGTTGCTAGTGTACGGGCGGCACAGCGCTATTAAATTAATTTTAGTTCAAGAGCCCGGGACAGGGGCGCGCCTGATGCCCGACGGTGATACCCCCGGATATGCATCCTTTTTATTTATTACTAATATATATTATATTATAAAATATGGTGTATTTAATTTCCTATTTTCCTTTTTCTTTTTCTTGGCCAGAGCCTGCTGAGAAATGACTGAGAAGTGACTAACAAATGACCGCTGTCATTTTCAGTCAGTACAGAAATAGCATTTATTTGTAATTGCAAAACACTTCTATTTTGCGTTGTGGCATACCGTGGCCCGCAGCCACCTTTCTGCATTTCTTTTTTTGACAGGTTTTTCTATTTATCACCCTTTTGTTTGTCCCGTTGCTGACTGTTTGGCATTTTTACATATTTCTCTGCCCGACTCCTGCTCTCCAGCGCATTTTCTGCGCTCCAGAACCTCCTACCACCAGTATGTGAGGCAGTTGTACCGCTGTCTCTACAAGTTCAAAATTGCTTTGGAACACAAGAGAATTAAAATACTGCAACGGAGTGTCCAGCTTTTTTTCTTTTTAATACACTGTATCCATCAAGGGATCTGACTGACTGCCTACTCTCCAATGAAGAGACGTTGGAACGTTTCGGGGGGGGGGGGCGTGGAGTGGAATTGCGGTTGTGAATAAACGTGAAAAAAATGTAAAAATGTAATGTGGCCTGGAATCAGGTCGGTGAATCACAGTAATCCTGTAATATGATTAATATGATTACAACATAACTGCAGCTGAAGGCATCATAGGTATATTATAGCGCATTAATTTAAGTTGCTGCTACGTTGTCACCGCTGTACATACGTCGAGGCGGGGTGAGTTGAGACGGTGAAGGGTGAGTCGAGACGACGAAGGGGAAGGAGGCCTACTTTGGAAGGGCGGTCGCTACTTGAAAGTTACACCAAGACACAGCACCGTACGGCGCGCAGCACGCGTTACCGAAGGGAAGCACCCCCTCCGACGCGCTGCGGCTCGGCTCGCTTCGTTACGGCTTGGTGCCGATAAGGAAGGCATGGGACTGCCGCATGTGCCTTTATGCTACTATTTAGCAGATAGCGTCCCCCGCCCATACGCTTACCAATCAAGCAAGAGCCGCGATGAAACAATGCGCAGAGGAAGAGGCGTAGGTGCTTGTCACGCACGTATCACGTACATCACATTCCGCCATCCAATCAGGCCCTCCTGATTCACACCCCCTGCGACCTCCATAATGCGCTCTTCGACGCCCTCCTCTCATACATTTCTCTCATACAATCCCCGCAAATGAACCGTACAATTCTCTCATACATCCCCCCACCTCGCTGCTGGCCAAGGGAACACCCCACAGTACCCGTGCAGCCGCCGCCCCGCACAGCCCGCCCAATAGCAGCCGCCGCCGTCCGTCTTCAGTCGGCAGCGTCAGCGGCCGAGGCGCCAATCGTGGTGCCACGGGAGCGGCGGTCTAGAAAATCATTTTTCCGCTCGCGCGCCCGTCAGCCGTCACCGCCCGCGCATCTGCCCGCCGTCGATCTCATCCCACCGGGCGTGTGCGCTGCCATTGGCAGCGCGCCAACTCCAGCTCCAGCGCCAGTCCACGCCGGTCCCCCGTCATCATAACCGCCCACACGCCTCGCCACAGCACGCTTGATGCGTCAGCAGGCGCCCTGGAGGCCCCATTGAGCCTTTCTTCGCACTATTCATCGCTGCTGCCCGCCGCCAATGCGCCCAGCGGCCTCTCCACCGCTTGCACATGCACCCGCTATCCGCCTGCCGCTAGCTGGTCTGACAGTTGGGGGTTTCTCAGAGGGCGCGTTTGTGCCAGCTCGCTCGCCCCGGGACCCCTCGGTACCTTACGGCTCGTAAACCATGATCACCCTGTGCCGCACAGTTCTCCACTGGGTGCCCCGTCAGCTATCTCGCATCATACGCTACAGCCGCGCCATTCGCGTCACGATACCGCCTCAGATTTTATTCCATATCTCACGGAATTCAAAAAGTGTAACGGGTGTCATAATCAACCTTTTCTGTGAGCTTCTGCGCTCCGTCGTCAATCATTTCTAATTTACCAGCATATCATATCGTACACCTCCTTCCACGTTTGCTGCCCCGCAGCCTGCTTGCAGTCTTGGTAAAGGCCATTGCGCCCTTCCCAGAAGGTGAACATCGCTGAACTGCGCAAGAGCCACCAAGTCACGGCCCTGTCACCGTCACGCGCCGGGAAACGACCAGCAGTAAAATAGTATTAAAATATTATTTTATTCTCTTCGCCTAGGCAGTATCGTTCCTGCGCCGTTGCATTTCTTTTGCACAGATCTGGCTATATTCCGGATTTCCAACGGACTAGCAGGCCACTCAAAAATTTATGATCTATCCTTGGGCCATCGCCCATTACGATATGCTCAATTCGGCATTTCGTAAGAGGCAGCATACGGAGTATCTGTACAGTAACAGTAAACATTTGAAGCCAACGGAAAAGCAGTCTACCCTGCACTCTTCCAATTTTCCCATTACAATGGTCATACACTGTACCAGGTCTGCTGTGTATCTTACCAATGTACGGAGCCGCCATTAAACAGAGGGACACCCTTGATTCATAACTGCGGTAGGATGACATCCGCGTCTTCAAAGGGAAGTGAAGTTCTGTATATAGTGTACAGTTTACATGTACAGTTTACATGTACAGTACAGTATGTACAAGTACCGTATGTACTTTATGAAGAGCCTGCAGGCTGATATATAAGGAAGGAAGAGTAGGCCAAAGTCTATTTATGGGTGCAGCAGATCTGTGCGGAGGACATGATGTTGAACAACTGCAATGCCTGCGCCGTTTTGTAATTTATTTTACAACCTACATGTAATTCTCAGCCGCACGAGCTGCCACGCTCCTGTCCACCGTCCCCGTCACATGCCACGAATCGTGAAGCGGATGAAGAGGTTCTCGAGCTCGTGTATTATTATATATTATTTAACCTGCCGCCTTATTAAGGAATGGCCATACCGTGCATCTGGCATCGATGTGCCTTTGTATGTATCCGGGGACACATTGCGAGACTGAGCAGTGACCAGACAGCCCGAACAGATAATTTACTGTACAACGGCGCATATTATTACCAAGCCGCATCTAGTCAATCAAGAATAGACGCTGTGACGCTGTGGGTCATATGTACGTACAGTACAAACACGGTACAGTACAAAGCTCTCGCATAAGAGATGCTCTAAAACGCTCCCCGATTCACCCTGTTCGTACTGTATGTATGCTTTATATGTGTACCGTGTAGCCGCTACATATATATATATGTCAGGTATGTACCGTACCATTGTTATACAGTACTGTCGAGGCCACCACCGTCACCACCCGCAAATGGAGACCGAAACCCGCAAGCCGTCGCCACGCTGCAGCGCACCGCAACCCCCCCACTCTCCATACAAACTTATACACCGCCGTCATCGTTTTCCACGAGTCAAATCGCACGCACACCGCACGCACCCTCACTCTCTCCACCCACCCTTCTCTCCACTCCCCTCCACTCCACCAGCTCCCCGATCCAACTCATCATACATATGTACTGCACATACTATACTGCATCATTCTGCTTCAGGATTGCTATCTCCGCTCTAAAGCACCAACGGCTCCCGCAACTACTTTACGCCTCTCGACCGCCCTCATGCCGTGCTTGATACCGTTACCGCTCACTTCCATCCGCCTCCGCTGTCCACGCCTGATCCTGACTATCATCTCTTATTTTCGCCCCGAGACCGCACTATGTCTCTCTGCTTCGCCCCCACTCTATTTTCCAAAGCCCATCTTTCAAACGGCCTCTTCACATCCTTTGAGCCTCCTGTCGAGAGCCGCGGTACTGCAACACCACACTAGCTCATTCGTACCGCATAGACCAATCTTGTGAGCCTTCCATCTCATCCACACTATTCAATCTCTCTTCCAATACCCATACGCGTGCCTCAGAAAAATCGTGACTCTTTCTGTCCTTGGAGAAATCCTGCTCTCTAACTTTTCTCACTACACACCTTGCCACGTTCACTGCAACCAATAGTGCATTAATATAGAACCCTTTTCCTTTCTTCCCTCTCATACCATACACTCAATTCATCTCCACTTTCATCTACCTTTCAAACTTCCCTCCACTTCAATAACTGATTGCCCCTGTGTACCAATCTATGTTATTGCATATATGCCGAAACATTTCCAGGGTTGCTGCTCGCCGAATACATTCACCTGGCCCCATAAACTACCAACGCTTGACCCTAGTTTCATCCCCGAACTACCACGTACGAGTGTACATTGGACATAACATCACCTGATGCTATGGAAGCGTACTATGCAATTCAACCCGTGTCCAAGCAATATATTTCATTCTATTGTGATACCTACCTTTGGTAGATAGTCCAAATCTATTTCTAAATTAGTAACTGACTAGTGATTTGCCATCGCATTGAGAATATAGCCCATACTGATTCGGCATAGCCACATATCTTCATTGCCACTCACGACAAGGGAAGATCCCGGCCATTCCCCGGCCATGCAGTATACAGAACAAATCTAATCCGAAAGATGTTTGCGTGACAACTCGAGATTGGAAGTAGAAGAACCGCAATAAATTGCCTCTTTATGACATTTTTAGCCAGGAACGGAAGATTCGTTACTAATATCAGCCTACCGAGAGTAAGGTCTTACTATTTACTCAACTCCAGCACAAATATTTAGTTGCAACCCTCTCGTGTGGTTGATTATACAAAGACCTGCTGAAACCTCCCTATTGCCTCGAAGTGCGATACCCCACCTACAATAAATCCTGCTGTCCTCATCACCTTGCATGAGATCCATGATTATCCTGCAGGGATATGTCCTACTTGTTCCATACAGTATGAAAAGTATACCCTCGCAGGGGTCCTCCTTATCACTTTTGAGGGTGTGTACCCCTTCCAGTGTTAACAGCCTACTACCGAAGGGTAGTTATAAGTTTAAATGTCTCTCCTTCTACTCTCATCTCTCTGAGAAGAGCAGATACTGTATTGCAATATTTTGTACTGCACCGTACGGGTCCCTTCGATGGGCACTACACAGAGCTTTCTCCTGCAACGGCCCCCGCACAAAATCCGGTGGGCAACGTTAAATCTTTTTCTGTGCCTCAGGCCAAATATCCAATACACTACGTTCCAGCCTTTAATTAACTCCCCGCCCTTTCCCGTCATCTCGAGTGGTGTCGTGCAGCGCATTATGTATAATACGCATAGCCCCCGCCTCTCTCAAGTGCAGTATCACTTAAATAACGGCATGAGCGGCGGCTCTTGCTTCCAATAATATCTGATTGGCTGCTCGTCCATGTACAATGAGATTCTTAAATAGTGCCACGAAGGTTCCATCGCCTTCCTTATTCATAACATGCTCTCGGTAGCCATTAAACCTACTGTACACCAACTTACAAAAAAGGGGTTTAAAACTGTACATACCGAGACTATACCTTTCCATAGCCATTCTATATCATCTGCGCCCTGACTGATATCGATCGGTGGAAAGTTCAAGTTTTGGCTGACCGATACATTCATGTTATCGGCCAATAATAGGCATACGCCAACGTCACACATACGTTTATCCACTCCGCTACTAAAACTGGGGCGACCTGATTCTCGATATCTACAAGGGCATTTGCAATATGTTCACTTCTGATGAGATGCTGAATACCAAACATGTCATGTACACGCTGCGGTCAGAAGTATGTTGCCGACATCCTCTATCCTCGGGCAGCATCGTAATTTTACTTGGATCTTCTCGCCATCAACGAATTCCATGTCGATCTTATTTACAATAATGTTTCATGACTCCTTTTCAGGATGGGGACTTGAGAAGTAGGCAATTGTTCTACTTTGGTTTGCTAGTTCATACATATTACAGCATACGTATGCTGTTTGCAGGTAACTACGTACTGCGCATACCGTCTGGTCTCCCAAACAAACAATTTACGGTAAAGTAATGTAGTGACACTATGTAGGGCACTTTGTTGTACATACTGCACAATCCTTCCGAATATTATGAGAGGTACCGTACATGTAGTGTACATACTGAGATGATACTAACATAAATAATAAAGTCCGATGATCACTCTATACAGTACTGTATATGCATGTATCTCGCATCGTCAAACCCAAAATAGAGTTCTGTCGCTAAACACAGCATTACTGCAGTGTTACTAGCAGTACAAATGACCTCAGAGATCCCGTTATCATTGATCTATGCTCGTTCGAAATGTGCACGGAATACAGACAATGCATCGATTATTTGATGTTCAACGCAACGCACAGAACTTTAACCACTATGGCTAGCATGAAGGAAGTCATACGACAGCTCTATCATGTGCTCGAAAACCGGACTGCCGTCCAAATTTTAATTTCCCAAAACTGGGCCTCCGCCCGCTCCGGTGCCGCGCAACGATGTCCCCGGGGGGAGCCCTTGATTCGGCCACTCGTACTAAATTACTAAAGTGAGTGTAGGACACGAGGTGTATTGAGTGCATACTCACCTTGTAGTGTAAAGGGTCTGTCGGCGAGGGGACACGGAGCGCATCGTTACTAATGATCTCATGTCTGGAACTGCTTTGGCGGGCTGCTGTGGCGGCACAATGATATATTTAAATGTATGTTCGCCGGGCATGGAAAAAAATACATCTCGGGGAAGGGTGATACACACCGCATCGAATGTTGAATGTGCAGAATGGTTTAGTGAGGAAAATATGGGATGGTGGTATGTCTCTGTGAAGAGCGTGGTCTGGAAGCCACGTGCCGTTCATCACAAGACTTTTGACTCTAAAAGCATTTACACCATCCATAACATGGGGGGCTGTATCGCTTCAAAGGTTGAGAGTACAGTAGTTTGCATCTATTCTTGAAAACGAGGATAGAGAAGGGTTTACAGTGCATCCCTGGGTCATCCTCAATGATGTGAACGGAAATGTATTCACAGTGACCTTGGCACTATTGCTATTAATTAGAAGCATATTTCGGGGAAGTCTTAACGCGAGCTTTGCAGCAGCGTTGGACGTTGTACCGTTTTTCCATAGGTACAAGGTACTGCCATGGCACACTGAGCCACTTTCGAAAGTCCGATAGGGTCTGCCATCAAGATGAATATCATAAGAGGCACGGAATACAGAGAGTATGGGCAGAAGGCGGTGTAAAGTGCTGTAAGAAAGAGCATTCTCCAAAGAATGTGACTCACGATTTGTGACTGAGGTGACAGAATTCAGCAATTCACGCTCTACTGTAAGTCATGAGATCTGAAGCCCTTGAGTACGGTACTGTATGCTGGTACTCTCAATTGTCAAATCTGATGGTATATGCCATATTGAAGAGCTGGTAGGAAACCTACAAGAATACAATATTCAACCAGGGCCAACCGAGTGTGACAGATGCTGTGATGAAAGGCAGCTTTTCAACTGTCACATTTTTTTCTGTACTCATGCAAGTCCACCACATGTGGAGCCCGATAAGCGAGATATCTGGATTATGAACATACTCGATAGTAGATACAATGTACCACACCCATGCAGTACAGTAGGAACATCAGGGACAACCCATATAATAAGCATGTACATAGTGCCCCCCTGCGTCGTCCCTGGGCGTAAGTTTGAAGGCCTGTCGTAAATAAAAATTGAAAACATGTACCTCTTTAGAATCTTAGAATCGGGCTCAAAAAGTGGGACCAAAAAGACTAGACGTTGGATTTAAATTGTAAATATTGAGAAAAGACACAGCACATTTTCAGCTTTTCCAGAGATCATGTGGAGTCTAGTGGCTGGGAGACTGCGATGACGGACAGACATTGGCTTTTTTGAAATCTCTCCAAAGCGGATAAAGAGAGTATTGGTGTGATCCGAATGCTTCTGAAAACAGACAAGTGTAAAGCTGCCCAGCTAAAATAAATAAATAAATAATAAAACGAGGAGAGGCATTGTGCAAGGCGTTGAGATCGGCCCATAGATTGGGGATTGGGGGTGGGCACCACATATGCGAGAGGAAGTAAGCATAACCTTAGAAGAACCTTCCTAGATTTGGGTTTTTAGGGTTCTATGCCGAGTGTTGTGAACATGTGACGACCGCAGTGATGGCATGACAGCAATTCCATCAAACATAAATTAACGTTATGATTGATACAGCACATATGCCTCACCGTGAGCCGTGACGAAAAAAAGGACCGTATCAAACCGAGTCACACAATGTAGCGTGGCAGGAGAGGTTTGATTATCAATAACCTGGCATTATTACTTTCCAAAAAATGAAATGCCGCATGAGTGAAGTTCCCTGTACCGCCATCATATAGATTATCAATTTGACATCCAGGGTCCTGTTCCATACGGTGCGGGACACCGAGGATCATGTCACGCAGTTGACATGAGATGGCACTAGCAACATGATGCACAGCGGACCATGCTTTCATTGCCGTCGCGCAGCTTGCTCTTCTCCTGACTCAGAGAAGAGAAAGCTGCTCGAGTCCTGAGCAAAAAGCAAAACTAAATTAATTAATTAAGTCCGTCACTCTACGAGTCATCAAATGCATATCTACAGAAACTGCTGTAACCCCCTGTTGGAACACGTTCTAATATCCCATAAAAAATTTATCTTCTAGCAGTACATGTTCCAGTTGTCCAAAGGTAGGCAAGCCTACCTCAAAACACCTGCATATGCTATCACTAAGAAAACTTGTTTCAACTTTTGGCTTCTGCCTTCTGTGATGAGAATGCTGTAGTTTCTCGGCTACCAACTCTTCCCTATTATTTATATCTGGCATTGCCAAATCTTGACCTCCGATGTGGGAGCTACTGCGAACTATTTAAGATTTTGCAACTCCCGAAAAGTTGTCATGGCATCAACATGCCCAATGAAGACTGCTCAACTTGAAAGAGTTCAGTGAGGCTTGCGAGACCTCAAGAACTCCAGGGATCTCAACTTTGCGTAAACACTGCAATGATTCCCTCAACAGATCCTTCGGAAATCTGCTCGGCAGTTTCCTAGTTTCATGTTTTCAGGTAGACGTTCAAAACGGATTTTTGGGCATTTCGCCACATTTCTCAGCATCACCACTGTCTAGCAGGAATTGCGATTGGAGTACCATCAGCCGTATATAATGAGATACTTTTTCATCTCCATATTTTATTTCCTTACGCTCTATTATACAGCAGCATGCAATGGCATCTGCGTTACAGCGTGTTGGTTTCTTTTTTTTGAAGCCTGCCAAGCAGAACTTAGTTTCTCTTCCAGTACAAGTTCCGCGACCAAACAAAAGAAAGGGAGCCAGCTGTTTACGAGACGTTACCTCTCTCAGAAGAGAAACCTCTAGCTAAGATGAACGAAAGCTATGCACAGGGTATGCATGACCACCATTAAAAGACATGAAGACACTTGATAAAACCAGCTTCCACTACCCAGCCTCGCGTTTTTCGTGTGTGGTATTCATACCGGCGTACTGACAATGTAATATCAGCGCCACATAGCACAAAAACAAAATGATTGACGCAGTAATTTGGTAATTATTAGTTTAGGGCCCATCTTCAATATTGCTGCATCAGACAAAATCAGAACAAACACGGCTCCATCTAGGAATTCAATACGAAGGTCGAACTAACCAGAATAGTCAAGATCAGAGTCTACACGAGCTGCTAAATCTGCTTTTCCTCAGAAGTAGTCCAGCTCTGCTTACAATGATTGTTTACACTCCTACAACAGATATGCCGTGGAACAATTTTTCATAGACATGATAAGCATTTCTGTTCGATACTGGGGAAACTAAACATCCAATGCCATAGTGGTTTGTGTCTAGGTCTTGTCCAGTCCCGGTCTGGTGTTGTTTTATTGGCCGTCACCACAAGTATCATGAAATCCGCTGTTCAACCCGCTTACAAAAACCATTTGAGACACGGATTCGAAGTGACATCGCTGCCTTGCGAACGTCGCGGTCATGCCAAGCAAGTAAGAATCTGACCCCCTACACATATATAGAGACGAAAACAAACAGTCAGTAATATAATTGTCTGTATTGTTCCATTTTCGAAGTATGGTTGGCAACGTTTCGTATCCACATCGATTTTCCTGACCTCCTTCATCCACTCCAAATCATCGTAAGAGACCGAATCGGGGATAATTATGTTGCTGATATAATAGTATGATAGGTTGAAGTATCGCTTAGGAGAACCGCAGTCCCTCACAATGTCGTATTTTGTGTGCCCTGAAGCATGATTCAAGACCCACATAATTTTGGAAGCGAAGTTCGAACTACTGCGTATCCTCGTTTCGAGACAGACTGACTATAATCCGTAGGATCAATGAATATAGCATCGCATGTCCTTTTACGGCCTCCGTCATTAAGACTATGGAAGTGAAGTCACCGAGGATAATATATAAGCTGTTATTAATGTGTTTACTGTATACGAGCAGCAGTTTTAATGTAACAAATTACATCGCTTAAACTTCCTGTTCTAGAATAGTGCAACGTCGTGCCATTTGCTTTGTACCCTACACGATTGATTTAAAGGATGATCGAAAGTTCCACTAACTAAAAGCATCTTGAGGGTATTGAGGTTGTCCGGAAACGTTTTCATGAAGGAACTAACTCCAACATGACTAAGTTTGACCAGAATTACAACACATTGCGTGACCAACGTCGAAAGACATGCAAGCGAGAGTAAATATTTCAATGCTCTGTTTGATATCATGAACTTCATGAAATGAAGTTGAATCCAAATGTAACCTGCCATATTTCCTCAGAAGAAGGCTTACATAAAGAGATTGACACTATATGTTGATTTTTTTTTCCTTATGAGATTTCTCGTAGGAACAGAAGTCTTGAGGAAAATGGTTAGGAGGGATAGGACGAAACATAGAACCATCAGATAAACGTATTCTTCCAACGAACAGGCCCACAAGCTTCATCCCATATAACCTCATTTTTTTTGCGTTCTTGTTTGGTGCATTTGTTTTTCTTTCTGAAGTGCACATGACAGTAGCCTGTTTCCCAGAGCTAGAACATTGCCAAGTTTTATCTTTCGCTGCAAGCTACCTGAGTGACGACAGCACAATTCCATGCAGAGAAGTAACATTGATACAACATATGATAGCTGTCCTTTATTGTGGACTATCATCGTGGTTAGTTTCATGGGAGAACAATGTACAACGTTTACATAACCGTAATTTTATTGGGATGTTCGATTATCAAGATGATTTGGGACAGCCAGAGTGATTGTTAGATTGCAATAATTACTCTTACGTTTAATAAGATTGTTGCATAGAGCGTCTCTTTGCCTGTTCTTGCATTGAACCACTTTTATCCATGGGTGCAGTTGAAACTCATCTGTGTATTGTGTATTCTTTACGAATGGAATCCTGGAATCGACTTCAGCACTCGAACGAACCAAGATTCGATACTATAGCTCAGGGCATGGACCGAGACCAGAGGAAAAATAGAGTTCTACCTCCAGTTCTTATTGATGATATCTGTTTCATATCACGGAGAGGTGACCGTTTGGGGCAGCCAATCAACCTTTCCGTGACTGTATAGGACGCACTAACATATGTCCTCATGCTAAAGTGGGAGGGAAATTATAGGAATCCACTTAATGCCATCTAATGAAAACTTATACCTCCTTTACTATATATATTTCTTATAATACGAAAAGATCCTTATTGTTTGTACAGCTGGAAAGTTGAAGTTGTTCGGGCTGGATAACGTCCGTGTATCTTAAATTAGGAACGCAGGTACCGAACCCTTTCATGATCTGATTGTAAACAGTACGTCCTTTCAAAGGACAACAGCAGATATAATAGTAGTTGCATGTAGTATGTTTTTTACCGCATTGCCAAAACTGCTGTTCCATATTATATTCCCAAACGTGCCAGCCCGTCTCGGTTGTAGATACCGAGCGGGGGGGGGGGGGGGTGGGGGGGCAAGAAGCGAAACAGACAAAAAGACGAACCGTTTGACTGTAAACTGTCACTTCCCAGTGTGGATATGAACATTATGCAGTTTACTGGGGGTCCCGCACATGCGAGAACCAGTGTGCTAGAGTGTGGTCCCTTGGCTCTAGCCTCATATATATTCTATGCTTTAAATCTATTTTAGGAACAAGAAGTGGAGCGGGCGCAGGCCCAGTTTGGATTTGGGAAAATAAAATTTGGAACGGGGACCGGTTTTTGCGGATGTGATTTGGTGATCTGACACCCCAACGGAAAGACTTCGGTTATAGTATAGCGAGCAACGAGTGGTCAAACCACAGGCTCCGACTGCAGACATCGTTTTGCCGCAGAGGAGGGGGCAGGAGACCGGTTTGGATTTGGGAAAACATAATTTGGGCCGGGGACTGTTTTTGGGGGATGAGATTTGTGGATCTGACACCCCAACGGAAAGACTTCTGTTTTATTATAGCGGGCAACGAGTGGTCGAAACTCGTGCTCCACCTATTGACATCGGTTCGATTCAGGGGAGCGGGGGAACCCCAGTTTGGATTTGGGAAAATAACATTTTGGGCCAGGGGCTGTTTTTGGGGATCTGATTTGTGTATCTGACGTCCCAACGGAAAGACTTCGGTTTTATTATAGCGGGAAACGACTCGTCGAAACTCGAGCACCGCCCGTTGACATCGATTCGATTCAGGGGAGGGGGCTGAAGCCCAGTTTGGATTTGGGAAAATAACATTTGGGATCCTGGTGGTGGGGACGTGCCTGTGGGGTCATCGGCGGAGCCTGTCGGGGGAGTCGCGGGACCCCCCGACTTCCCTGCATCGCATACACCTGTCCCTCCCTCGAAGGGATGTGGGACACCAATGGACACCTATTCGGCGCCGCGCCCAGCGATGGGCGCGTGCGACGCATCGGCTCCTTCCCTGCCCAACCATTCCAACCACCATGAGGAGTGGGAGGCCAAACCTTACTCGCATAGGAAGTTGGCCTCTTGGTTGGCCTTGCCCTTCGCGCAGCACCACGACGATATACGGGTGATCGCGCGCTTCGCGGCGCGCGACTCCGTTATCGCCGGCCGCTATTGGTCCCACCTCTTCCTGGCTCCGCATCCGGAGCGGCGCTACCGCATCCCAACGGGGATGCGGTGCGACCGCTCCT
>JAUBNZ010000266.1:0-19919 GCA_032355485.1 Bonnemaisonia californica
CAGACAATTTAGCAGCAGATCTGTGAAAATCACTCAGAAGCCTCACTGAACCCTTGGTAAATCACGCAAGCTAGGGGGATATCCCGAAAATCGAGGTTTTGCATGTCAAACTCTGTCCGACAGACTCTTAAGAAAAACACTTACTGTAGATGGTCGTCTTTGCCACTGTAGAAGGTCATACAAGTTACCGCTAAAGGTCAGCTATCCTACTGTAGACGGTCATGTATCCCCTCCAGAAAGCCGCTGATAGAGGACAGAATGACAGGCTAAAGTATCTAAACCTATTAAAGATATTAAACAACAGGAAGCGTTGTGGTATTTTTTGGGATAAGAGCAGACAGGAACACTTCCCTATCGCTCTCTATCATTATCTCTATTCTTGCTTTCACCTTTTCTACGGTAAAACGCGTCTAGGGAATCGTCCTCGGATTTTTCGTTGATTTCTTGGTCGCGCTCTTTCGCTTGTGAGAGAAGCTTTTCGAGTAGGTCTTCTTTCGCTGGTGCGTCGAATCCTCTCACCATGTTAGTGAGGTCTGCGTCGGTGAATGTTTCTGTGTTAGGCATGGTTTACCTCCTGTTCGTGGTTGCGCTCAATTCTGCGTTTACAGGCTGATTTGAGTCTTGTTAATTTATCGTGTGCTGTGGACTTAGAGACACCTGTGATTTTACTCACTTCCTGCATAGTATATCCATAGCGTTCATGAAGCCAAAAAATTAGCTTCGATGTTTCATCATAATCATCTGGGTAGAAAATCTCCCAGAATCGATCATAGAGCAATTTGTCCTCCTGCTTGTTTTCTGGCTCAGCTCTCTTTGGCATGAGCATAGGCTCTGGCAGTTCGTCTGTGTAATCTAGTTCCACCCTACGCTTTATCTTCCTGTAGTAATCGATGAAGACTTGCTTGGCTTTATGATAGAGCAATGATTTTTGCTGCATAGCATGTTCAGTGAAACCACGATGCACCGCCTTCCATAAGTCCTGGCTCAAATCCTCTGCGATTTGCCAGTCATTGCACAAACTGAAAAGATAATGCAGCATTGCCCCGCTATGCTCTTTCACAGCGGAATCAAAAATATCGGGTCTATTGGGACTATTCATCTTTGTAGTTTCTAAATCTATTCTAAGGGACGCTGAGTGTAAATGATCGAACCCTTCATTCATAGATACGCAGGGTAATTGATCTCATCCGAGAAAGTTGTTATTTTTTTGGATCAACTATCTGGAGGTGCGCCTGAGACTGTAAGGTTAAGAAATCTAAACTAAATATTTCTCCGATAGAAATTATTTTCGCTACTGAGAAAATAGCGTCTTGGAGCGTCAAAAAGAGACATAGGTGGGCTGTTTTAAATGGCCAGTCCGTGGCCAGCCAGTATTACCCTAGAAACAATTAGGGAGTTACAATTTCTTGTAACTCCCTGAAAGTAATGGTGCTCGAGGGGGGAGTCGAACCCCCACGTCCGCAATGGACACCAGATCCTTAGTCTGGCGCGTCTACCAATTCCGCCACCCGAGCTTGGTGGTGAGTCGTGTTTGACTGCGGCGGTGTTGTAATGGATATCTGAGCGATGGCAAGAAAATCTTTGTTAAAATGTGAAAGTTTTTTCTCGATGCTCTTCCCCTCTCCTGTTGAAGGCTAATTAAGAATCTTTTCTAACATACTCTTCGTTATCGATCTTAGCCATATGCTCATCATAAATCCTAATCTCTTCTTTCACCTTAGGTAAAAGGAAGTAAATACCGATGAAGTTAGGGAAACACATCGCAAACACCATGGCATCTGAAAATTTCAGCACGCTACCAAGGTTTACAGAAGCGCCCAAAACGATGAATAGGCAGAAGATTGCTTTATAGCACATCTCAGCACTCTTACTTCTGCCAAATAAATACGCCCATGCAGTCTGACCGTAATATGACCATGAGATCATTGTAGAGAATGCAAACAGCACTACTGCCACAAATAAGACGTATGGGAACCAGCTGAGAACACTTCCGAAAGCTCCTGAGGTGACCCCTATCGCCTGAGTCCAACCCGCACCTTCAGGAATCTGAGTCCCTGTGATGATGATAACCAATGCTGTCATGGTGCAGACAACTACTGTGTCAATAAATGGCTCTAGTAGTGCTACGTACCCTTCACTTGCTGGCTTACGAGTCTTCACCGCAGCGTGCGCGATAGGCGCAGATCCGAATCCTGCTTCGTTTGAGAATGCCGCACGTTTCATCCCCTGGATGAGAACACCAATAAATCCACCAAAGGCGGCATCAGAGGTGAATGCGCCATTGAAAATCTTACCCATAGCTTCTGGGATCTGACCGAAATGAGCGAAAATGATGTAGAGAGCACAGACCACATAGATGCCGCACATGAATGGAACTAGCTTGGCAGTAACCTTACCGATACTCTTGATCCCCCCTATAATTACGGAACCTACTAGAGCGGCAAGAATCAAACCAAATAACCACCCTTTCCCTTTAAACCAGCTTTCTTCACCACCTGAGATAAAGATCATTTGTTCGAAAGCCTGATTACCTTGGAACATATTTCCCGCACCAAATGAACCGAAGACACAAGCTATAGCGAATAACACCGCCAAAAATTTACCAAATCCAGCTGCACCTAGCTCAGCAAACCCTTTACTTAGATAATACATTCCACCGCCATGGACTTTACCGTTTTCGTCGATGTCACGATATCTGGTTCCTAGTGTACATTCGCAGAATTTTGTGGTCATTCCGAGTAGACCACAAACGATCATCCAGAACGTAGCACCTGGTCCACCAATCGTAATCGCGATGGCCACACCGGCAATATTACCTAATCCAACCGTAGCTGATAATGCTGCAGAAAGTGCTTGGAAGTGAGTGATTTCTCCGGGATCATCTGGGCTACTATATTTGCCTTTGATCGTTCGTATTGATTTGCCTAATCCCCTTATATTTACAAACCCAAATACCAAGGTAAGAATCACTGCACTGATTCCGAGGAGAGCGAGAACAAAAGGAACTTTAATTGCATTTCCAGCCTCATCAGACGTCCCAGGAATAGGGACTTGAAAGAAAACTATCTCATACGACTTGTCACCTATAGGCTGAAACCAGCTATCCACTTTCTCATCGAAACTCAGCTCCTTTTTCACCTCCGAATCCTCGCCTGGCTCTTGAGCATTAATCTGTCCTGTAAGAACGAAAATACTCAGGAGAGTGAGTAGTGAGAATTTCAGCTTCGATGTGATATAGTTTATGATCATAGATGTTGGGTAATGTTATTTGGTGAGACTGACAGCACCTACCCAGCCATCTCAAGCAAAAAGCTCATTATTTCTCCACAGGTTTAGATAAATACCTTAGCCAATGCCGCTAATTAGTAAATAAAGCAGAACTTTATGATTTTATTTCGACTTCAAAAGTAATATAGTCTGCGTTTAAGGCGTATTACTTATTAATGGGGTGATACTAGTGAATCATCTTTTTCGTCAGCTAAATAAAAACATGTCAGAATTACCAGAACAACCTCACCTCGCACCCTTACCTGATTCTCTTCGTGAGCAGCTTGAAAGCTTCAAGAAGCATCTCTGGAGGATCAAGATCACTGAGGCTGTTCTCGCTGGTTTACTTGGTCTCGTGGTTTCCTTCGCTCTGGTGTTTGCTCTGGATCGCATCTGGGAAATCCCTCCGGCAGTACGTTTGATCATCTTGCTTGCTGGTATCTCATTGTTTGCCGTATTCGCCCCACTATGGATTAACCGCTGGGTCTTTAAGCATCGCAAGGAAAACCAACTCGCTAGGCTCATCTCCAAACACTACCCAAATCTCGGTGACCGTCTTCTGGGGGTGGTAGAACTTCAAAATCAGGATGAGAGCCAGACAGCACTATCTCCTGAATTACGAGAGGCAGCAATGATCGCAGTGGCGCATGATGCTAAGGATAGCGACCTCGACCTCGCCCTTTCATCTAGCTGGACCCACAAGCTCGGCATCGGGCTTGGTGCGATGGCATTACTCGCTGGGGGTGCATTCATCGCTTATCCTAGTGCAGGAAAAAATGCTCTCGCTCGCTGGTTCATGCCACTTTCTGACACCAAACGCTTCACCTTCACCAAGGCTGATCTATCTAATATCCCCCAGCCTCTCTACGTTCCCATTGGGGAGAAATTCACCATTTCTATCCCGCTCCGAGATGACACAGAAGAGCAGCCAGACTTCGCTAAAGCGCGCTATGGGAGTGGTAAATGGAAAAACTACCAATATGAAAATGGAATCTATTCTCTAGAATTCCCAGGCAAACGCGAAAAGGCGATCGTAGAGCTCGAACTCGGTGATGCGAACCATGATCTCGACGTCCGCCCTATCCACCGCCCCAAGATCAGTGCATTCCATCAGCAGATCACTTATCCAGAATACCTCCAGCGTAAGCCCGTGAGCAATGAGCTAGGATCAACCCAGACTGACATCCTCGAAGGCAGTAAAGTGATCATCACGGCTACTGCTGACAGAGAACTGAGTGCTGCGAATACAACCTTGGCTTCATTTGTTCCACATATGGAAGAAATAGATCCTGAGGAAGCAGAGATACAGGGCATCGATCCTGATGCTGAGCCTGAGGCCGAGGCAATGAATATAAGCCATACTCTTTCTAATAAATCCATCATCACAGATCCTATCGAGATCAACAAAGGCATCATCACACTTCCTCTCTCCTGGACTGATAAACATGGCATTAAAGGCCTTACCACAGCTGAGTTCACTATTAGTTCACTACCAGACACGCCTCCTAGCACATTCACCCAAGGCATCGCCAAACAGAAATACATGCTCTATAACGAGGTGCTCGAATTTGAAATGTCTGCAGAAGATAACTTCGGCATCAAAGCGGCTGGTGTGGAATGGAAAGGCGAGTTTACCTCCCCATCTGCGGAAACTCCCTCTACTGGAGAAATCACATTGCTCCAAGGAGACCCCTACATGACGAATGGCAACAAGCCCGTCTTGATCGATTTTCAGAAAAGCGACATCAGACCACAGAAGCTCGTGGTTAGAACTTGGGTAGATGATTATAACCCTGCTACCTCACGCCAGTTTTCTGAGACGGTCGAGGTGTTTGTCCTCAGTGAGTCTGAGCACGCTAGCTATGTGAAAGCGCAGATGAATGACACCCTCTCCAAGCTAGAAGATGCGATGCGCACTGAGCAGGACAATTTAGATGAGAACAAACGCATAGAAAAAGATCTCAAAGATCCTAAGAAAGCTGCTGAAGCGAAGGAAAAACTAGCGGAACAGCAAAATAAAGAACTCGATAACAATGAGGAGATGAAGAAGCTCGCAAAAGAGCTCAAAGAGACCTTCAAGGAAGCTACCAAAAATAAATCAATTGATAGCAAAACTCTCAAAGACATGGCGGACGCCGCTGCGAGCATGCAGGAAATGGCAGACCAAGACATGCCAGAGATTGCTGAGGAACTAGACCAAGCGCAGGACAAGAAAAACTCTGAGGAAAAAACTGAGGAGGACCTTAAAGAAGCCATTGAGAAGCAAGAAAAGCTACTCGATAAAATGAAAGAAACTGCTGAGAAGGCAGAGAAGGCGAAAGAGAAGTTAGAGTCCAGCACCTTTGTGAACCGTCTCAAGCAGGCTGCCTCTGACGAGGAAAGTATCGCTCAGTCAATCATCTCTGAGGCAAATCAACTACTAGGTCTGCACTACGGTGAGTTAGACCCCGCGCTCAAGCGCCTCATCCAGACGCTCTTCCTCCAGCAGGAACAAGCTACATCAGACGTCCGCTGGATCCAGGAAGACCTCGCATTTTTCCACGCTCGCACGCAGAAGCCAGAGCACAAGAAGATCCTAGAAAAAATGAAAGAGTCTAAGATCACCGAAGACCTCAGTGAGATAGAAAAAGAAATAGAAAAACAGCGCACAGGCAATGTAATGCGCGAAACCATGGAAAGTGCCCTGAAGCTTCGTGAGTGGGCTAAGGAACTAGATGACACCCAAGATCAAGACGGTGGCGGAGGTGGTGGCGGCGGAGGTGGTGGCGGTGACAATGAAGATCAAGACTTCGAGTTCATGCTAAAGGTCATGAAAATGATCCAAGAAGAACAACGCCTGCGAGCTAAGACCCGCGCGCTAGAACAGAGCAGACGCGATGTTACTGATCCAGATAAAACACACAGTCCTAGCATTGAGCCTAGCAAACAAAACTTAGAACTATAGACTAACCTAAAGCATACGAATTTATGAAAACGACATTATTAATATCAACCTTAACAGCGCTATCGGTGGGCATGCTCTCGGCTGGCGAATCATTTAAGGAAGACTTAAAAAAGAGCCAAGCCAAGGAACAGAAGCCTGTGGCCAAAGCAGAGGATGTGCTCAAAAAACACGCAAAAGATAGCGTCAAGACTGCCAACGAGCAGGACGAACTCTCAGCAGACGTGCAAGATCTCATCCAGGAGCAAACTGACCCAAAGGTCATCAAACTTCTGGACGAAGCTGAAGACCTCATGGGTGAAGCTACTGAGAGACTTGAGGACAAGAAGACTGGCGGCAACACGATTGCCATCGAAACTGAAATCATTGAAAAAATCTACGAAGCGGCCAAGCAAAAGAAACAAGGCAGCTGACAAAGTTGACCAAGTAAGAAAAAAAGCATGGGTTCCATGCTTGAAATGATGAAGGGAATGATGGGAGAAGGTGAAGAACTAGGAGAAGGAGAAGGTGAAGGAGAAGGAGAAGGTAAAGGCGAAGGCACATCTGGTGGTGAAGGCCAAGAAGGTGAATCTGATAAAGCTAGCGACAAAACTAAAGCTGGAGCAGCAGATAACACGAAAGAAGAACGTCGCGTCCCTAAGAACACTTCCGCTCCTAGTAAGAATCTACCAAGAGAAGAACAACGCGCATTAGACGCATATAATAAATCAACGAAGAAATGATCAAAACCATTGCTAAATCAGCCGTCAATTATGCTGCTGTCATCGGCATCACCGCGAGCCTTTTTCTAGTCAGTAGTCCCACAGCAGATGCTCAGGGACTAGGACGCAGAAAAGTAGACGTGGTGCCAGCTAAAGTGGAAATAGCCTACAAGAAAGGCTTAAAGTTCCTCGCTAAAATGCAGGCTACCGATGGTTCATTTAGTAATGACAGAAGCCGTTATGGTGCCCAACCCGGCGTCACAGGCATCTGTGTCCTCGCCTTCCTCGCACATGGAGAAGACGCTGAATACGGCCCTTACGCTAAGAACATCAAGAAAGGCATAGACTTCATCCTTAAACAGCAAAATGAAAACGGTTTCATCGGATCCAGCATGTATAATCACGGATTCGCTACCCTTGCCCTAGCTGAGGCATACGGCATGATGGATGATGATAGACTCGCTGGCGCGCTAAAGAAATCAGTCAGCCTGCTCACTTCATCCCAAGACAAAAACTCTAAAGGTGCGTGGCGTTATAACCCCGAGGACATGACCGCTGACACTACGGTGGCTGGCTGCCAGATAGTGGCGCTCTTAGCCGCCAGAAATGCTGGTATCCCTGTCCCTAACAAAAACATTGATAAAGCTCTGAAATACATGGAGAGCTGCCGCGCATCAAATGGCGGGTATGGATACACTTCTAAATCAAGTGGTAAGAGCACACTCACGGCAATCGGTTCACTCTGTTTGTCATTAGCAAAAAAGAAGGATGAAAGATCATTCGACATCGTTACTAAATTCCTTGTCAGCCGAAGTGAAAGTGGTGATCATCATTATCTGTTCTACCATGAATACTACATGGCTCAGGCACTTTTCCACGCCAATGAAGATGAGTGGCAAAAGTGGAATGAAAGAAACTCCAAGGTCATGACTACAGCCCAGAATCCTGACGGTGGCTGGAGTGATAACAGACTCGGCAGATCTGGAGCTACTGGTTTTGCCCTGCTTTCGATGGCTTTGAACTATCGTTTCCTACCTATTTACGAAAAATAAAAATGAAATTACTACCCAAGTCTCTACTGTGTGTTCTTGCTTCTTCATCTCTCATTACTGCGGAAGACAATGACTTCATCAACTTTCAGAATGATGATACTCTTCATGGCCAATTTGTAGGATTCACCACGTCAGGTAAGATCATTTGGAAAAATGACTCTGCTGAAAAAAACATCGCTTTTGACACGAAAGAAGTGCGTAAAATCGTGCTGAATAAAGGCCTCAGAACCAAGCCATTTACCCACGTAAGCTACGTCACACTCAAAAACCTAGACACCATTCCAGGAAAAATTCTGTCACTCACAAAAGATCAACTCACACTGGAGACTGACTTCGGAAGCAAAATCACAATACCAAAAGATATGCTCATAGACATCAACATCAATCCCATCGGTGAAAAAATCATTTATCGCGGTCCTTTTTCTGAGGAAGATGCTTGGGAAGTGAAATATCCTGCTAACCGAAGCACCAGCAGCAAAGAGTTAACTGAAAAGGAAAAAGAAGAGAAGAAACCTTGGAAACTTAAAAACTTCAGTCTCAATCACCAAGGTGTCCCCGGCTCGACCCTAATGGATCTAGATTTACCTGATAGATACCGAATCACATTCAACAGCTATTCCTCACAATCTTATTCTCCAACGCTCACCATCATGGCTGACCTTAAGATTCCTGAGTTCGATGAAGATAACAAAGAGCTAAAACAGAATCGCTCCCGTTTTAGTAGTTCACTAGGGAATTACTTAGGAGAATCATTAGTCATAAGACTCCACCCTTCTAGCTCTAGTCTTACCCATTATGGATTCAAGGAAGATGGCACACTATTCCAGACTAACGTCTCTAACTTAATAAGCAGCACATCTAGCAGAGGAAACCAAACAAAAACATTTTATGACCTCAGAGTGGATAAGCCAGCAGGACTTATTTACCTCTTCGCAAACAAACGGAACATCGGACAGTGGCAGATCGATTCACTAGCAGATGAATTTAAAGGCTCTCACTATGGCTTCAACATGCAATCCAGTAATGTCACAGCTAAAACAGTGATCAGCGAGATCGTCGTTAGTTCTTGGAATGGCGTCCGAGATTCTGCCGTTTCTCTAGAGAATGAGACTCGGGACATTGTGATGCTCAGTAACGGCACAGATAGATACTCTGGAAAAATCACTTCTATCAACAGTGAAACCATTGAGCTAAAAACCGCCTACGCTGAGCTGGCTATCCCACATGACCAAGTCAGCACCATCAACTTTTCGAGAAAGATCAAAGAAGAACCTGAATCTCGTGAAAAAGAAGCTGTCGCAGTCCGCTTCTACGGTACGGGGAGGATCACTGGCATACTCACTAAAGCTGAAGACGGATCAGTCTACCTCGAATCTAAGATCCTTGGTAAAATAAAAATAAAATCGGAATTTATCACCTCGTTTGAGTTTACTGATATGGACTACGCCTACGAGATATTTCAATAATCAAGCCTACTCGCCTCTTATTACTCACCTTATTAAAGCCACTATTGCATCCTACAATGATCACCCGTTTTACTAACACTCTGACAGCTACAAAGCTCTGCATCCTATCTCTCGTTTCAGCAACGACCGTCTCTATCACTAGCTACGCGGCAGACACCGTCATTCTGAAAAATGGAAATACTCTCTCAGGCAAACTAACGAACAGTGATACATCTGGCATACTTGCGCTCACTAATACTGAGACGAAAACTCCTATTAGAATCCGAGAAGCTTCCGTCTCACGAGTCCTCTTCAATGTAAATGACAGCAAGAACACCCCCCTAACAGAAAGCATCCAACTGCTCAACGGAGATCATTTCCCCTGTGAAATCACTAAGCTAAATGATCAATCAGTCTCCTTTAAGTCTGATTCTCTGGGCAATCACACGGTTGCCAGAGATAAGGTTTCACAAATAAAGTTCAACACCAAAGCGAATGAAATCCTCTACCGTGGACCAGGTAATGACCTCAGCGCATGGACCACCTCAAGCGAGGACTGGAAACTCACCAATGGCAAACTCATCACAACCAAAAGAACAGAAGCCGCCATACCAATCAAGAATCTAACAGAAAACTACATCATCGAGTTTAAGACCAACTGGGATGAGGCTAATCCACATTTCAGAGTCTGTTTTTCTTCAGACACCAAGGCAGCCGACAAGAAAAGTGATTTTTATTACCTCGACCTAAATTCATACGGTCTCATTCTTTTCCGTAGCAAAAAAGGCAGGTACGACCCACTTACCCAAGTATTAGCGAATGATAAAATTTATGGTCAGTCTGGTCTGCTCGTTGCCATCCATGTAGACCGAAAAAATCAAAGACTCGCGCTCTACCTCAATGGCAAACTCGCTAAAACCCTCTCTGACACTAAGACTGCTCCTACAGGTAGTTACCTTGTCATTAAGACTCTTCAGCGTGAAGGAGTCCTCACTGAAATCAGTGATATTAAGGTAACCAGCTGGAGCGGCAAGGTTACTAAGGACATCAAATCCAAAGCTGATGCCCTCACGAAGCATGACCTCATTACTGATCTCTCTGGCAGCGTCATGACAGGAAAGATCATCGGTCTATCCGACAGCAAAGGTAAATTAAGCCTCAAGTTCAAAGCTCCTTTCGCAAAAAAAGACTCAAATATCCCCAGCTCCGCGATCGATCTCTTAGAATTCCAGACCTCAGTTAAAGCAACAGAAATTGATCTCGATAATTCGATTTACCATCTAAATCTAGTTTCTGGCGGTTTGATTTCATTTTCTAGCTCACAAATGATCAGTGGCAAACTCACAGTAGAGCATCCCATCTTAGGAAAAGTCTCACTCCCTAAAACTAGTCTGTCATCGATTGTAACCAAGCCTAAGCCGGTTGAAGAACTAGTGGAAGAACCAGATGACAAAGCCGCTGAAGAGAAAAAAGAACAATAACCCATCCCTTTTCCTAACCACTTTCAAGATATGATTTCATTATCCACCACATCATTTACTAAACTAACGCTAGCCTATCTAGGTTGCATGTTCTGCACTACCGCCCTCTTTGCCCAACAAGATGCCGCAGCTCCAGAAGTCATCGCTGAACAACAACTCAATGGAACCATCTACTTTTTCAACGGCGATTCCATCTCTGGCCAGCTAACTACTTTAGGCAAAGAAAGTGTAGCGATCACCAGTCTAGATCTCCTAGAAACAGTTACCTTTTCTAATGCTAAGATTCTTAACATCAGCTTCGAAGACAACAGAAATAATGTGCGCGAAGTAGATCCCAATGAGGACGAAACCACACTTGTCATCAACCACCGTGACAATCAAGAAGGACTCCATGGGGTCATCAAAGGCGCATTTTCTAACATCGGTGAAAAATACGTCACTCTTAAAACAAGCTACGCTGGAGAGATCAAAGTGCTGAAGAAATTTGTAACCAAAATGGAGATCGACTCAAAAAAAGGTTACCTCTACCTAGGACCGCAGAGCCTCGATGAGTGGCATAACAACAGCATCATTCAGGCTTGGGAATACACTAATAGTGCCCTCATCAGTAGTAGCAAAGCGGGGAATCTCGCGCAAGACTTAGACATTCCTGATGAAGCATCTATCAGCTTTGACCTATCATGGAAGGATGACGAGTACATCACCCTTTATCTTTTCTCCTCTGATCATGAACAGAGTAAACCCGACAACTATTATCAACTCAGCGTTCAGAAAGGCAGATGCTCACTTTTGAAATATACCA
The DNA here is from genome assembly GCA_032355485.1 of Bonnemaisonia californica. Lineage (NCBI taxonomy): Eukaryota > Rhodophyta > Florideophyceae > Bonnemaisoniales > Bonnemaisoniaceae > Bonnemaisonia > Bonnemaisonia californica. Next base: position 11,690 of record JAUBNZ010000266.1, read on the forward strand.
ATGGCACCCAAGCTGCCCAACCCATTTCAGAGCTACAACAAAACAGAGGAGGTAGAATCCGAATCCAAGCAGCTCGCCCCCATGCTGGAACACCAAAGACGAAACAACTTCATGCGCACTATGACATCTACATGAGTAAATCTAGTGGTAAATTCCACGTCTACCGTAATGGAATTAAGGTGGACACATTCACCGACAATACTCCGGAACCCAAAAAATTTGGAACAGCCCTCCACATGATCAGCAGTAATAAGACCCCAGTTAGAATCAAAAACCTTAGCCTCTCAAAATGGAGCGGACATATCCCAAGCGATGTCGATGCTGAGACCTTTGCAAAAGTCAAAGGCGAAGGTGAGCGCATCCTTCTCAAGAATGGCGATATCCTACTCGGTAAAATCGGTAAAGTCCGTGATGGCTCTATGCAGATAGAGACCCTCTACACACCACTCAACATCCCCATCGTAAGAATGCGCTCAGTAGATCTCACAGGGACTCAGACCGAGGAAGAGCCCATCATGTATAAAAATGACATCAAGTGTTGGTTCAGAGACAAGGGCTGGATCATTCTCAAGCCAATATCCATTAAAGGAAACACTCTAACAGCCTACCATCAAGCTCTAGGTGAAAATAAGTTTGATCTAAATATCTTCAAACGGATGGATCTTCACATCTACGACAAAAATGCTAACGCGACCAGAAAATCTGATAGCTGGTAGATAGAAAAAGAAAATGCTACTACACGAAACATAATAGTTTCCTAATTTCAATAGTGAGCTATCCTACCTGTATAATGCGTATTTCATCTTTCCTCTCACTCATCCTCTTGGCTCAACTCTCATTTGCAGCCAGCTACTTACCAAGTAATGAACGCCCACCAGCATTCCCCCGCGAGTTCCGTGGCGCATGGGTAGCCTGTGTTTATAACATCGACTGGCCGAGCAAGCCTGGACTATCTGCTACAGCCCAGAAAGCCGAACTCCGTAGCCTCATCGCCAAAGCTGCCGAGTACAAACTCAATGCCATCATCTTCCAAGTCCGCCCAAATGCTGATGCCGTCTACTACTCAAAATACGAGCCCTTCAGTCACTGGGTCTCAGGCACTATGGGTAAATCCCAAGGCTACGACCCCCTCTCCTATTGCATCACAGAGGCACATAAAAAAGGGATCGAAGTGCATGCTTGGTTTAACCCCTTCCGCGCCCTACCCAATGCGAACATGGCGACCTCTAGGAACCACGTCACACGCACCAATCCATCTGAAATCAAAAATTTCCGAACCTATAAGTGGATGAATCCAGCCTCTAGTTTCGCTCGTCAGCGAGCGCTAAATGTCATGCTAGATGTCGCCAGACGCTATGATGTGGATGGCATCCATATTGACGACTACTTCTACCCTTACCCCCAGATCCACAAGAATGGAACACCGAAGCAAATCTTCCCAGACGGAAAAACTCCCGCAGCGAGGCGCTACTATGTGGATGCCTTTGTGAAACAAATGTACACTTCCGTCAAACAAGTGAAACCTTACCTCCGCGTTGGCATTAGCCCATTCGGCATCTGGAAGCCAGGCGTCCCCAGCGGCACTACTGCTAATATCAGCGCCTATGATCATCTCGCTGCAGACTCTCGCAGGTGGCTCAAGAATGGCTGGTGTGACTACCTCTCGCCCCAGCTCTATTGGCGAGTAAAGTCTGAGCAGTCATTTTCTAAGCTCCTCTACTGGTGGCGCGGACAGAGTGCCGTCTCATCCGCGATGCGCCCAGTCTGGCCTGGACTAGCCACTGACCGAGTGATGTCCACTACAGATCCTGGACGCCCAGCATCAGAAATTCTCGATCAAGTCAACCTGAGTCGCTCTGTGGGTCGCAACTGGGCAGGACACATCCACTGGAGCATGAAGTCTCTGATGGAGAACCGAGGTGGAGTCACCGCGAAACTAAAAGGTGGAGCTTACGTAGCACCCGCACTAGTCCCACCCATGTCATGGATTCCCAGCCAAGCCCCTGCTCCACCAAAAGTGAAATTCAGCCTGAAATCTAATTATATAAAAGCTGATTGGCCGCGCGTCGCAGGCGCATCCAAATACACCGTCCAGGTCCGCCACGGCAGTAACTGGCACTCCCTCATCGTCACATACGGAAATGGTGCTAGCCTCCAAGGAAGACCAGATGCCATCGCTGTTTCCTCAGTAAACCGTGTCGGAATCTCCAGCGCACCTGCAGTTTTCACATTAAGATAGTAAAGAAGGCATTTGCGGGTAAATTTCTCAATGCTGTGCTTGCCACATTGCCCTTCCATGTGTATGGAAAACCCGCCCTTTAACTGATCGGGCGCAAAGCTATGCTAAAGTGGACATTACAAAAAATCGTAGGTAACAAGAATGAGCGTGAAATCAAGAAGCGCATTCTTCCCGTTGTTGCTGAAATCAATAAAATAGAAGAAGCTCTCCAGAAGGAATCTACGGAGTCCGTCCTCGCGCGCACAGCCCAATGGCAGAAGCATTTACACAGGTACCTACCTCTTGACTCGCCTACAAAACGACAGATTGAGTCCTTAGAGCTAGACCACCTCTCCGCTCTGGCAGAAGTCTTGGAGCAGAGATTCTCCGATCTACGTGATGAATACCCATCGCTCCCTTCAGTTTCCGCTACTCCAGAATCTATCGATGAAGCTAAGGAAGCATTTTCTAAGATAGAAGATGAATTTTCAGAGAAGAGAGCCAAATATCTCGATAAAATCCTACCCGAAGCCTACGCAGTAGTGAAGAATGCATCCCGCCGCATGTGTGGGTCATCTCTCACACTTGGTGATCAGGAAATAGAGTGGAACATGGTGCACTTCGATGTCCAGCTGGTAGGAGGTGTAGCGCTCCACCGTGGCATGATCGCAGAGATGATGACTGGTGAAGGTAAGACCCTCGTGGGCACACTCCCCGTCTATCTCAATGCATTGACTGGACTCGGCGTCCATGTAGTCACTGTAAACGACTACCTTTCTAGCCGTGACTCACAGTGGATGGGTGCGCTTTATACTTATCTCGGACTCACTGTAGGCTGTATCCAGAACATGCAGCCACCGCATATCCGCCGCGAGCAGTATCTCACTGACATCACTTACGGAACGAACTCGGAATTTGGCTTCGACTACCTCCGTGATAACGGCATGTCATCTTCTAAAGATGAGCAGGTGCAGAACGGGCATTATTTTTCTATTATTGATGAGGTTGACTCTGTGTTAATCGATGAAGCGCGGACACCGCTGATTATCTCTGGACCATCTACCGTTTCTAACACTGAGCAATATGTGCAGTATAAGGGAATGATCGAAGGGCTAGTGAGAAAGCAAAACACACTCTGTAAAGAACTCGCTGACGAGGCTAACAAGGCACTCGAAGCTGGTGGTGAAGAAGACTTAGAGCATGCGGGACGCTGTCTCTTCAAGATCAAGCTTGGCCAACCACGTAACCCTGAGCTGATGAAGCACATGCAGGACCCAGAGTCTCGCCGCCTTATCGATAAGACTGAACTCTCCTTCTACCAGGACGCGCAGAAGAAAGAAATCTATGCAGCGAAAGAAGAACTCTACTACACCATCGATGAGAAAGCGCATGATGCTGACCTCATGGAAATGGGAAGAAATCTCTTAGCTCCTGATGACGAGGATGCGTTTGTATTACTAGACCTCGCTACTGAGTATGCTGAGATCGATGCTAATCCAGAATTTAGCGATGAGCAAAAAGTGACTGAAAAGGAGACACTCAATGTCCGTCTCGATAAACAGGGTGAGAAGGTTCATTCTATTTCCCAGCTACTCAAGGCATACTGCATCTACGAGAAAGACGTGGAATACGTGGTCGAGGAAAACAAAGTAAAGATCGTGGATGAGCAGACTGGACGTAAGATGGAAGGTCGACGTTGGTCAGATGGTCTCCACCAGGCTGTAGAAGCTAAGGAAGGAGTTACCGTAGAACGTGAGACTCAGACTTATGCTACCATTACTATCCAGAACTACTTCCGCCTCTATGAGAAGCTCGGTGGAATGACAGGAACCGCGGAAACTGAAGCCGCAGAATTTCATGACATCTATGGACTCGATGTTCTTCCTATCCCGACCAACCAGCCTAACAAGCGTGAGGACTTAAATGATCAAGTATTCAAAACTCGCAGAGAGAAATACAATGCAGTAGTAAATAAGATCGCTGAAGCTCAAGAGAGAGGCCAGCCAGTGCTCGTGGGAACCGCTTCTGTGGATGCCTCTGAGACACTCTCAAGAATGCTAAAGAGTTCTAAGATCACTCACTCCGTTCTCAATGCTAAATTCCACGAACAGGAAGCAGACATCATTGCACGTGCAGGTAAGCTCGGTGCTGTGACAGTCTCCACTAACATGGCTGGACGTGGAACAGACATTAAGCTCGGTGAAGGTGTAGAAGAAGCTGGTGGACTTATGGTTATCGGTTGTGAACGTTACCAATCTCGCCGAGTTGACCGTCAGCTACGTGGACGTTGTGCGCGTCAGGGCGATAAGGGAATGAGCCAATTTTACATCTCATTTGAGGATGACCTCATGAGAAACTTCGCCGCAGCTGAGCGCATGACTCGGATGATGGAGAGATTTGGAATGGAAGACGGAGAAGCACTAGAGCACAAGTGGCTCAACCGCTCTATCGAAACCGCTCAGAAGCGTGTGGAACAACGTGACTACACATGGCGTAAGCGCGTCCTAGACTTCGATGACGTGATGAACATGCAGCGTGAAGTAGTCTATGGCTACAGAAACGAAGTTCTCTCTACTGAAGACCCTCGCGAGCTTATCAATGAAGTCATTGATGAAGTCATCCCAGACCGAGTGCAGGATTTCTTAGAAAACAGAGATCAAGGCTCACCAGACTACGCGGAACTTTTGAACTGGGTGAACACCACCTTCCCGCTTGGACTCAATCTTGAGACATCTGGATTTCATGATCGAGATACAGATGGAAACACAGAGTGGATCATCAAAGAGGTAAAAGATGCCTACCAGCTCAAGACCGAGCATGAAGCTCCTGAACTACTAGATCACCTAGAGCGCCACATCATTCTCACTGGAATTGATAAGCTCTGGCAAGAACACCTTTATAACATGGATGCTCTCCGTGAAGGAATCAGCTTGCGTGCTCAGGGACAGAAAGATCCACTTGTAGAATACAAGGTGGAAGCTTACTCACTCTTCGAGACTCTGATGGACAGCATCAAGAACGAGTCACTCAATAACTTATTCCGCTCCACTACCAGCCTAGATCACTTTGAGCGTTTCCTCCAGGACATGCCCGCTAACTACAGTGACCATGAGTCTGAAGAAGCACCGATCACAGAACAGAACATCAGCCAGGCAGTAGCTACTGCTGGTGGAATACCACTTAAGAACAACAAGATGGTCAAACTTGAACTACCAAAGCGCAAGCCTATCCAACTCACCGGCACTGGCAGAAATGCCCCCTGCCCTTGTGGATCTGGTAAGAAAGTCAAACAATGCTGCGGCAAGGAAGCTTAAAAGATAAGTTGAATCACTTTAAAGGCCTGCTCCAGATTATCTGGCGCAGGCTTTTTTTATCCGCTATAACCTAGCTATGATTGAGAACACCCTTAACAACTATCTAAAAACTACAGTGGCAGGTGGTGTGTTGTGCGCAGTGAATACGAATGGGGTCGTAGAGACGTTTTCTGCTGGAGACATCTCAGAACATGAGCACCAACGTTCTTTTTACATCTACTCTATCTCTAAAACCTTCACTGCTGTAGCGGTGATGCAGTTGTGTGAATCTGCAGGAGACTTACTTGATCAGTCGGTGCAGGAATTTCTCCCTCACTACAACATTTCTGAGCAGATCACAGTAAGACAGCTGTTGAATCACACCAGCGGGCTGTCTGATTATTTTAGCCAGAAAGAATACCAAGATGCGGTTCACGCTCATCCAGAGAAGCCTTGGACTTATGAGAAGCTGATGGAGATAGGGCTCAGGGACTCACCACTGTTCCCTGCCGGAGAAAGCTGGAGTTATTCTAATCCCGGCTATGGAATGTTAAGAGAAATCATCGAATTAAAATCAGAGGTAAGCTTTTATGAATATATCGATCAGAACATTATTCTACCACTTGGTCTCACATCAACTCGTGCATTTACAAAACGGGATGATGAACATGAACTGCTACCAGGAGTCGATCCCTCTATGAATGGTGACTTTCGTGAACTCTATGATCCTTGCTGGATTGCTACGGGATGCTTCATTTCAACTGTTCAGGAAATCACCCACTTCTATCAAGCCCTGTTCTCTGAAAAACTTACCTCTAGCGCCTCGCTGAATGAGATGATTCAGCTAGTGGAGTTAAATTTCCCGCTACCAGAGCCAAAGAAAGCCGCATACGGACTAGGTCTAATGAGCGCAATCAATGATCCTCAGGGAAGGAACTATGGACACGGTGGCGGTGGCCCGGGGTACACGACTTATGCTAGGCATTATCCTGATAAGAAAATCACTATTTCATTTGTGATAAATGCAAATCTCCCGATGACTCCGTTTGAATTAGCGGATGATATTTTTGATTCTCTAACATAAAAAAATCCCGCGCTACTTTTTACAGTAGAGTGGGATGATGGTAAATAATTTATAGATAGAACTCTATTTAAACGGGTGAGCTTTTAGAAGGTCAGCAGCTTGATAAGGACCTTTCTTAGTTTGCTCATCGGTTGCTTTTTGGACTTTATCGACTTCCTGGGGAGTTACTGCATCACCAGTTTTATTAGTCCAAGCATTTCTTACGTAGGTAAGAATATCTGCTATCTCTTTGTTGTCGACTCTCTCGTTGAAACCAGCCATGGCACTGTTGTAATCCTTACCTTTGACTTTAATCTCACCCATGAGCCCGTGAAGAGCTATTTTAGTGAGGCGCTCTTTGTCAGTAGTAACCCACTCACTTCCATCAAGAGGAGGAAAACCAGATACTAGGTTGCCTTCACCTTTAGCACCGTGACAAATGATACAGCTCTCTTGGTGGTGGTAAGCTTTCTCGCCACGCTGATAAGATTTCTGTATTCCTTTAGATGCTTTCTTTAGATGATCAGGGACTTTGGCATAGATGATTTTTTCAATCGTAGTCTCACCTTGGAGATGAGCTTTAGCATACTTAAGCGCATCTTTAGACCAGTTATTCGTAGGTGTTTTCTCGAAGGCTGCCACTATTGCTAATCCGTCTTCTTTACCCATCCATGATGCGGCAATGAGCGCCTCGTGTCTGACCTGTGCATCCTTATCACCCGCTGCATGGATGAGAAGCTTGAGCGGATCATCTAGCTTGTCTGCATTGTAGCGGACTGCTCTGACGGCTGCTGTTCTCGCTCTTGGATCATTCGACATGAACGCATATTTCAAGATTTCTTCATCAAGCTTGTTGATCCCCCATGACACCCACATCGCCTCTGTGAGGTGGTGATCATATCTAGGGTCTGATTTCTTAAGACCAGCTACCCAGGTAGTGAGGGCTGCCGCTACTTCATCTGCATTTCTGCCGCGTAGCTCTCTACGTGTACGGTAGCGAGTGCGGAGTTCAGGAAGTTTGAGATTCTCTAACAGCTCATTAATACTAGCTCCATCCACTTTAGCGATGGGAACTAAAGGACGTGATGGGTAGGTGATACGGTAAATTCTTCCATGTTTTTTATCACGCTTAGGATCACGCGCATTGTGCTGCATGTGACCGATGAGAACGTTACTCCAGTCGATGACATAGAGTGATCCATCTGGTGCAAATTCTAGATCCACTGGACGGAAGTAAGGATTTGATGACTGGAACAGCTTGTGACGGAACTCAGTCTTGTAACCAACTTCTCCATCAGGTGTGACCTTATGCTGCATCGCTCCGACGTATCCGATGTTATTACAGATGATCACATCACCTTGCACTTCATCTGGGAAATGACGAGATCTTACGAACTCCACACCTGATGTAGGTCTCACTTTATTGCTAGTAAGTAGGTCAGGTGCTTTAAGATTAACATTGTATCTAGATTTCACTGCGGAACGCTGCATCCATGAGAATGCCGACCCTGATGTATGAAGGAAGAAGTTCTGCCCCCAGTCATTGATTGCGATTCCCCAAGGATTAGGGATGCCGTATTGGTATGAACTGGCACATAGGTAACAGATTGACCGAGCACATAGGTTACACTTCCTTTTTACATTCATTCCTCTTTT